>JACSZP010022311.1:0-11200 GCA_016161895.1 Pinna nobilis
TGACCACAGTGCACTGACCACAGATTGTCCATGATTCTGCCCATGGTGCACTGACCACAGATTGTCCATGATCCTGACCACGGTGCACTGACCACAGAGTGTCCATGATCCTGACCATGGTGCACTGACCACAGATTGTCCATGATCCTGACCACGGTGCACTGACCACAGAGTGTCCATGATCCTGACCATGGTGCACTGACCACAGATTGTCCATGATCATGACCACAATGTATTGACCACAGATTGTCCATGATCCTGACCACAGTGCACTGACCACAGAGTGGCCACAATCCTGACCAGAATTCCATTCTGTAAAATTCTCCACATTCCTGACCTCTGATCAGTATCATACTCCCTGATGGTCAGTTGTATGTGATATACCTCTCTGACCCTTCTGTCCAGAGCCTTACTGACCAGTATGACAGGTGCAGATGATGTCTAACAATTCATGTCCAGCTAACTAGATAACTGGCCATTTCATTAGAAGTCACCAGGGGGTAATTTTTTCATGCTATTGATATACATGCATATAGCCTGATGCTAATATGTGACTTATACTAATGGTATACCAAAACCTGCATGCAGGGCTCTCTTGTTTTTAGCATTTGAAGTGGAAGTTGAGTTTTTTGGAGGGTAAGATCTTCAAAAACAAGGCTCTGTGTAATACATGTAGTAGATGTTGGCACAGAAAAGACATTTCATTGTTCCCCACTTGAGAATTTTTCATTTGTACAGAGACATCACTGAAAGCCGATGATTATAAATGCTCCATATTTTGAAACTGTGTATTCATTATTTTCTTTTGCAAGATTTTAGTGTTAGATTGTTATAGCCATCCCACATAAGAATCCTTCAATAATATAGAAATGTCACAAAAAACTGGAGAAAGGTTTCAGATGTTGGCCAGTGCTTGACCCTTTGGGCCATTGAGTAGTAAAGGATCTAAATTAACAATCCAACCCCTACTGTGACATGGGACCTTGGTTTTTTTTCTGTCTTATATGATAGTAAGGCCCCAATGCTAAATTGAAGTCACCCCCATTTTTGGTCCCTAATTTCACTTAGATTTATTGGAGAATATATGGTGAAAAAAGAAACAAATCCTGAAAATTTCATGAAGATATCTCAGTTTTGAAAGAAATTATGATAGCTCAAACTTGATACTGATCGAGGGGCTTTTTGCAAAACACCCCCTCCCCAAAAAGTGTCACTTAATACACTTTTTTGAAAAAGGTCAGATAGATAGCAAGTTATCGTTTAATCAAAATGATTTGAAGAACAGAAAAAAACAGCTATGGTGGCCGAGAACTTCTTACTCTCGACCTGAAGACGAGCATGTTACCGCAGAGCCACAGTGGCATGTCATGTGACCTTTCTGATTCCTCAACAAACTCTTAAAATGGGTCAGACTGTTATCATAAAAAATATGGAAACCAGTGATGTCAAACATCTTTATCAAAGGAAAATTATTTCTTGGGCCCATGATAACAAAAAAAATCTTATTGCTTTTCCTATGTCATCAGAATTGCCATGAATCACAATGGGAAAGCTGTACTAAGCCAATATTTATATTTTGTTAACTTTCATATTCCAGACCCGCCCTAATGTTTACCTTAAATCACAACACAACACAAACAGAAACCCATGAAGGCACTTATGTATAACAAGTAGTCATAAATTTTGTCAATGCTTATCAAAATAAACAAAGTGAACACTATAAAACTCAAACCAGTTTGTACAACATAAAACAAGTTTGTGAGCTTGATGTGAATTAACCCACTTATGCAACCATCTTTGCATAATCCTATTACGCCATCAAAAAAAATGTCTATTTCAACAAGTTGTGATTGTGAAACACTGATGCCCCATGAAGAATGTCAAAAATTGAAACTGCATCTATTTCATATAATGTCAATCATCATGGTCAAGGTCACACAAACAGACAGACAAATTCAGTTTACATATAACCTGTTTTAACCCTTTCAACACCACAGACCAAATGGACTGGTCTAAGACAGAAGAAAAGAGCATACCATTCTGATACTTGGGGTTGAAAGGGTTAAGTTGGTTGGTGGTATTGTTGTTTAACATCCCACTCAAGAATCATTCACAGTTCTATAAGGATATGTCACTGTGTGCCGGCGAAAGGCAAATTTTGCCTATGCACAGCACTTACATGTACCGTCGTAGAGCAGGGAGGGTACTTTAATGTGCCAACACCTACTGTGACACAGGAACTCTTTTTTTACTGTCTCTCCTGAAAGGCAGGGACAACCATGCAGCTCACATGTTCTAAGAGATTGGTCAGAGGAAGATGCAAAGTTGGTCACATAAGACAGGTTGTTTCTTAATTCAGGTGATTTGTAAAGAAAAAAACCCACTTTGGTAAATATAGATTAAGATCACAGATTGCAGGTAACCATTTAATTCAGTGGGTCACTAAGGTAAGGTTGACTGTACACCAAGAAATAAATCTCCCAAAATCTTTGATCTGTACAATACTTATTGGAATGGAATCTTATTTCAGTGCTTAAAAGTCAGTTAGACTTAGGTACAAAATCACAAATTTGGACAAAAAGGTATTATGTATCCATTATTCTTTAAAATCTATCAAAGGTTTTCTTATTGTTAATTGTCAGTGTTTGTTTATAGGTGAAGTTATCATATGCCAGTGCTTCAAATGAAATACTGTATTACCAGTATACAGGAAGCTGATGATCACATGAGAAAGTTGCATCACCCAAGATAATAACATGGACGGATCTAGAGGGGAGGGGGGTCCTTGGTCTTTACTGTCTTCATCTGAAGGACAGAAAAAACTGTCATCTCCACTAAGATTCGATTCTGGTACCTCATGTTGTGAAAATGAGTATCAATCGCTGAACTCAACAAGTATAGATATACTTACCCCAACAGCGGATCAGAGCAAAAAATTAAGATCCTTTGATTTTTTTTTTCTCGGGGAAGATAAAATCCAACATTTAAATACTTTCAATAAGGGAAACGATGTTGATTACAACTCTATCCCGATAATGATTGCTAGGTCATGTGTACTGGTATCACAGAATGAAATGAACGAAATATCATGCGACAAATTATTTTGATATATTGTTTTTGCCTGAAGGCCAGGACAAATTACCTGCATTACACTACATCCACGTGTACATAATCATATTAATGTTTTCTTTGAAACTAACGACAGACACATTGACAAATATTTAAAATGTCCTCAGTGTATATCCAGGTATTTATCTGATCTTAAAGGCATTTAAGGAATTATAACGGATCCACAAAGAATATAATTTTTACAATCCAATTCATCTAGTGTCTGGTTAACATTAATTCCAAAGCTAATGTTATTTCATCCCCAAAATTTCATACACTCACCTCAGTTACATATATAAATATTCTGTGACTTACCTGAATCTCTCTCCGATTATTTGAATATGTGCACTAGTGTTTACATTTAAAAGCGTGTACAATACCTTTTTTTTACACAGGTAAGTTCCTGTCGTTCATGCATGAGTTATTTTTATGACATGATTGCGATATTAATTGAAATGTAACCTGATTATCTTTCACCAGTACGAGCCACGCGAGTTAATGTCAATAGGGCACCTGCTCTACTGGAAGAATCTTAAAACCTTTCTGCAACTTACAGCAATTAATACTAAAGATATACACTGATATATTGCACTTAAATAGATTCATGCTTGCTATCTCTCGGTTAACCTCAGGTGAATTCACATAATTGACCATTAGGTGTTTTTTATTAAGTGTTAAAGTAGAAAAACCCTGAAGCAGTTTTTCAGCATGTTATGCTCATTTCACTAATTTCTCAGAGTTATTGGAGCGTAACCATAAGATATATTAATCTTATCCATTATACTCAGTTGAAAAATAATAAAAATATCATATTAACCCCTGGAAATATGTGANNATATGTGAATGATCAGTTTACAGTGATATTTGACCAAGCAGGACTGTCAATTTCAACCCATTAAAAATTTGAATTATTTCATCTCATTTTTTTTATCCACACGAATGGGGTCAGGCATACTTGCCGAGACTACCCCCATAAATAGGGATCGAGACACCATATTTTTTTTGGAAATATTTTGTTTATTTCTTTTGAAAAAATGCATCCCCCCTAAAAATCTTAACCTTTCCTATTTACTCTTAGTAAAATTTAGAGTCCCCCCCAAAAAATTGAAAATCTCCCCCATAGAATATTTTCAAGGTTGTCAAGTCTGGGTCAGGGATGAGAAACTTTGTGAATCCAAGTGCAAATTGTTGAACAACTTCCCTACAGAGGCTGCATAAGCATATGCAAGAACAAGAAAAACAAGCCCAAAAAAAAGGATAAATAAGAAATGAATTCATTAAAAAAGCTCCGCATAGTGTCTATATGTGCTTGTCAAAAATCTATCAGTTCATATGTGATGTATTCAGTGTCCACTTGTTCACTTGAGTATTTATTGACTTGTCATTGGATTATAATGTTAACACGCTAGTGGTTTGCAAACTCAAAATAATGGAAGGTTTTCCCACGGGATGTGAATCAATCTCCCTCTTTCGTTAGGATGAGGAATCCATCACTGTCAGGACAGAATAAATAAGCATGGAATTCTGTTTTCCAAAATCCTACTATCCAGAGCACAAAGTCGGCCTATTGTGTATCATAAGTCATTATATAGTAAAACCTGTTTTTTGCAACCACCTGTATATAAAGACTGCCTGGTCACAAAAACGACTTTTTGCTGTCCTCAATACTACAATCTGTGTACAAATCAACCTCTATATAAAGACAACCTCCCCATAAAGGCAAACTGTCTTGAGTCCCTATAGAGTTTTTTTACATACAATTTTCACTTTGCTAATCTTGACACAATCTGGGCTTGAAGTTTTGTGATCTCTTTTACAGGAAGTCCTGGGCTCAAATCACACTGTGGCAATGTCAATGTCATAGATTGGTTGGTTGTATTATTGTTTAATGTCCCACTCATGAATTTCACACCTAAATATATGCAGATGTCACCAATGCCAGTAAAGTACACAAAAATTTGGCCTATGCTCGATACTTACATTTATTGTCATGGAGCAGTGAGGGTTCTCATGCCAACACATGATATGACAGTAGACTTTGAATTTTACTGGTTCATCAGAAAACCATTGGGACAGCCAGCTGCAGGGCTGCATGGATTTCAACCCATGACCTTATGATCAAAAGGCAAACACACTATAGCCATGGTGGCCCCCTTTACCATAGGTAGCATGGACCAACTTTTTGTCAAGCACTTTGCAATTTTTTACTACAATTGGATCTGTGTGTGAAAATGGAGACAAAAAACAACAACAACAACAAAAACAGTACAGTAGCACCTGTTTTAAAAGACCATCCATTCAGCCATGGAACTATGGTCTTTCACGATAGCTAGGTTGTCCCTCAAGACAGCTAGTTCCATTTTAAGTACCTGTATCATTCAAAGAATTTTTCTTCATTAGTGCAGTCTCAAGACTGATGGTCTCTCATGACAGGTTTCACTGTATAACTACTCTTTCAGCCAAATAGCTTTAATTAAAAAGGACACAAAGCAATCAAAATACTTACTTACCAAAATCAAATCATTTTACTGGCTGGTACGTTTTCCTCCCTAATCCAGCTGATATGTGTATCAATGTCTGCTGCTAATCCTTAATGTCATTAATCCTAGAACCAAGAACAAAAATTACAGAAATTAGAAGATTTCCTAGAAAGCATGCATTTGATCATCAACAGTTTTAAGTAGACTAACAGTATTATAAGTGAAATTATCGCTGACTTTTACCATACCAGTCAGAATTATCTACAGCCAAGTATCAGCCAACATCACAAGTGTTTACACATCCCAAATGTTGAATATGAAACAATATTTATCTTGATTATACATCAATATTCCCACAGGGGAGTGTATGTTAGCTTTGATCCCTGCTGGTATATTATCTCCAAAAGCCTGTTACTTCTGAGTCCATGTTATGGCAAGGCTTACATGGTAGTAAGAGCAATACAGATAATTAAAGAGTTTTGGAGACTGTGTTTACAAACTTGAGATCAGTGTGATCATTAAACATCAATCTGTACATTGACAGTGTCAGATGTGCAGTGAACTTGGTAACGTAATCATTAATTTTATCTTAACACCAGAAAAACATCAGTACATGAATCTCAGGCTAGCCACCTATTGCAAATCCAACTTGTACACCTTTTTGTTATAGAGTTGTTGAGCAATCCTGGCTCTGTGGCAATTGTGTTTGCCTTTTCATCAGGTTGTGGGTTTTAATCCAAGTTGCTGGTTCGACAGCCTCTTTCAAGTCCTTCTGCAATGACATGGTAAAAACCAAGGTCTTGTGTCACAATAGGTGTTGGCACATTAAAGAGCCATGTGTGGATCTAGAGGGGGGGTCAAGGGGGTCCGGACCCCCCCCCCCCCCCCCTGTGGAATTTGCAAAATAGATACCAATATTGGTCAATTGTGCATAGATTCTCATTGTAACAGGGTTAGGTTATTCCTTTTAATAAGTTGGAACCTGGAAACCCCCTCCCCCTCTGGAAAATGTCCCCCCCCTGGAAAGAATCCTGGATCCGCACATGAAGAGCCCTCTCTACTCAGTGGCTTCAAGTGCCAAGCATAGGCCAATTAATAGCCCTTCACTGGCATATTTGGACATCTCTATATAAGTGGAAATTCTTGAGTGGGACGTTAAACAACAATAAAACCTTCTAATGTTGTTGTTTAATGTCCCCCTCTAGAATCAGCCACTCATATGGAGATTTCATTACATCTTGGTGCACAGCTTCAGATTCTGGTCCATTGTCTGTATATGGAGCCATTTTAGCATGACCAGGATCTTTCACACACTGACACATATTGTGACAGGAGACCTCAGGTTTGACTGGTTCCATCTCATTCAAAGAATGGGGGAAAAAAACCAAAAAACGCATCCATGCCAACCTTGGAAAATTTCCACGGGGGAGACCTCAATCTCATGGAACAGAATAAAATTAATAATAAATAAAATTTACTATTTTTGTTTCATCCTTATTTTCTTTTAAAGTATTAGAGAGCCCGCAATGGCCTGGTAGTTGGCGTGTTGGACTTCGAATTGAGGGCTCCGGGGTTTGAGCCAAAGCCATAATACGTTTGACTGTCCCTGTCATTTGGATGAAACAGTAAAAACCGAGGTCATGTGTCACAGTTGGTGTTGGCACATTAAAGAACTCTCCCTACTCTATGGCTATAAGTGCCGAGCATACATGTAGGTAAAATTTGTTGCTCTTCACCGGCACACCGTGACGTTTCCATAAAAGTGAACGCTCTAGAGTGGAACGTTAAACAGCCAAACGAACAATAAAGCAAAATGCATACACCCACAACTCTGTGCACTGAGCAGCAGTATACACACACATATACATGTATTTACATTGGCTTGTACGGTGCCATGTAATGTCAGTATACACGTATATACGACTATGAAATAAGGCAGCAGAGTTTATCTCCACCTAGTGCCACTTTGACGTTTATTTATACTCTGTTGATTTTTACTGATATTCCCACCGATTTGTAAACAAATCTATTGTTCTACCTTTGTACATACAGGTATTTAATGACAAAACGCAGGTAGATTTATCACCTTACAATTCTGCCATATCTCAATAGGTGATGACACCGCATATGAAGATCAAAACTCTTGATAATAAAGTGGATCACGAACAATACACACGATATTAAAACAATGGTCTGTGGCTGGTCTATAGCCAGGCCATGACTCCATAGATCTGTTGATTTGTTGGATGGCTGTATCGTTGTTTAACGTCCCATTCAAGAATTTATACTTATATGGAGATATCAACCTACGCCGATGAAGGGAGATAAATCTGGCCTGTGCTCGGCACTTACGGCCATTGAGCAGGGACGATTCTTTAATGTGCTGACACCTACCTATGACACAACACCTTTGATTTTACTATCTCATTCCAAAGACAAGAACAGTTAACCACAGTGCGGCATGAATTTGAACCCATGATCAGAAGGCAACACATGCTAATATTTGAGCTGCAGTGGCCCTGTGTTGATTTGTAAAGAGGACTGAGTATGTCAGATCAGGAAGCTCATTTGGTAGAGCATCTATGCCAAGGCTTGGGTTTGAACTCCAGTCTGGCAACTTTTCCTCACCCACCAGACAAATGCAGAGAACAGCTCACCTTGATGGAGTATTTATCATACAAGCATAAAAATTCAAATTATGGCCAAAATTTAGATTATCAAACAAAACCTTTGAAAGGACCTGTGGAGCCATCATGACTCAGTGGTTAGCTTGTTTGCCTTCCGACTGTGAGGTCATAGGTTCAATTACGTGCCATGCTGTGGTTGGTTGTCCCTATCCTTCAGATGAAGCAGTAAAAAACCGAGGTCCCCTGTTAAGGCTTTGGCATGTTAAAGAACCCTCACCACTCAATGGCCATAAGTGCCAAGCATAGGTCAAATTTGTCACTCTCCACCAGCACATGGTGATGTCTCTAAATAAGTGAAAGATTCCTTAAACAACAATACAAACAACCAACAATAAGACCAATGAATTTGAAAGGTGTGTCAAACTTAAACATATATTATGAAAACCCTGAAAGGGATGAAATACATACCGTAATTTACGCATCATAAGTAACATGCATGGCAAATCAAATGATAAATTTCAAAAACATGAAATAACTTTCATATACCGGTAGCCTGACAGATTCAAGACTACAACAATATCAATTCTCACCAGCAAAATTCTCATTTCATTCTTATGTAAGGTTCAATCAAATTTTACGATAAGAGCAATTTTCTGATTATGTAATATGCACATATACCTGGTACCTGTTTTAACAATATAAAGCTTGTTCAAAGGTTGCCAGGTTTCATTTGAGCAACTATCAAATATCAAAAGTAATGATAGGGCTCTCTCAGCCCCAGCAAATACAAAAATATACTAATCCAAGATTACTGAGCTCTCCTGGGGCCTCAATGGCATGGCGGTAAGCATGTTTGCCATTTGGTCATGAAGTCATGGGTTCATAAGCGCCTCGCTGTGGCTGGCTATTCTTTTCTCTGTGAATGTGAGAGAAAAAAACGAGATCCTGTGTCAAAGTAGGTGTACATGTACACATGTATACATATAAGTGCTGAGCATTGGCAAAATTTGTTGCCCTTCACCGGCACATGGGTCTCCATATGAGTGAAATAATCTTGAGTAGGACGTTAAACAGCAATGCAACAACAACACAGGAGCCCTAAAGGAATGAATAAACGCCTGTGGCAGTATGTGCAGAAAAAGTAGGTCAAATCATATGTGTTATTACTGAATCCTCCAGTGCATGACCAAATTCCCTAAATTACCTGACAAATGTCATTAAAAGCAGAGTATGGGCAAAAATTCAAAGCCCTTCACTTGCATTCAGTAATGTTGCCCAATGAGAAAGATATTCTTTTATAAGTGGGACTTAAAAGTGGGTTCTTTAACATACTGTACCTACTATGACATGGAACCTCTGTTTTAATGTCTCATCCATAGGACAGGGATAGCCAACTGCAGCACGATGTGTAGTCAAAACCATGACCTCATGATCAGTGGGTGAACATGCTAACTACTGAGATCTCCCCCCCCCACCCTCATAAAAAATGCATTGTGACAGTACTGTCTAAATTTGATAAATTATCAGCTTGTGCAATAGGTTAATTACGTGAAGAAGACAATGCACACACACAAAAAAGAAAAAAAAATTCCACCAGTACTCAGTATCTTACCATACCGGTAGATCAAAATCACAATATCAATCGTGTGAACACCAATCCTACATATATAGTAAATCCATCTCTACTGGTATGTAAGAATTTCAGAGTCACATCAGAAATACATGTATAGGTAGGCCTACATGTAGGCTAAAATGTTCATGCATCCAAATTTCCAATTCCCGATTCAGCAGGCTACGGCACAAAAGAATTAAATCTAGCCAGCCTCAAATATGAGGGTAAAGTTAAACCAAGATTTTTTATATATTAGCTTGATTGAAAGTGATCAGCATGCCAAACAAAATGTCCTGTACAAGGTATTTCCACATTTACATCTGATCTCTATTCCGAATAAAAGTTGTGACACTCCACAAATCTGCTCAGGAGAGGGAATTTGACTGAGAAATTGGTGACACTGATGATGTATGTTATAAAAACACCCAGAAATACATTACAATATATCCCAAAGCGCACACATAGGGATATGCTGTATCGTACACAATGTACATGTATACACTAATACGAGATTTGATCTGGTACCTGTAAGTTAAGCTAATCCCAGGCTGATCCTATTTAAGGTCACTTCCGATCACTCTGTAATCTGATTAACATAATGACACGAATCAATATTTAAACTACATGTATGTGATTTGAGGTATATCTGAACAGTCAAATTATCCTTGTTAAAGGTAAATACATATGTTTTACCACTTGTGGTTTACCTTAATCAAGCATGTCATAATGAGTTAGCTCTAAGGTTGGTGATCAGCTCATGGGACATAAATATTTTTACTGTTGTTGTTGCTGTATATGTACTCAATGTATAACATTGCTATTAAGAGCATCCAGGTGACAGGCTAAAATTGGTCTGATTTGTGAGGTGGCCTCTTTAGTAAGGTTGAAATAGCCTTGAATTATGGTAGGCAGACTGGTATTTGATGATTCTTTTTAATTCTCATTTTCACAAGGATAGGTTTTTCCTTTTTACAAGTTGGACACCCTCTCCCTTGGAAAATCTCGACCCCACCCCCACCCCACCCCCCTGGAAAAAATCCTGGATCCGCACATGATCTCACACTACTTTCAATACTATTTCAATCATATCATAACTGAACAAAGCTGACATAGGCTTTACAAGTTTTGTACTACGATATGTTATGGATATCAAATCTGCCGGACCTCAGTTTTTATTCTCTCGCCTGAAAGACCGGAAAAAACTTACTGCATTGTGGTGCAGATACAAACTCGTAACCTCACAATCTATGGCAGCCTCAATGAACTAACAGACTGCAGGAAACATAGAACAAGAAATTATTAGATTTAAGAAATGAATCCTATATTTTTTTCGTTTGATGCATGTATCAACAGAAAATTTGGACGGAAAACTG
>JACSZP010022317.1:0-10318 GCA_016161895.1 Pinna nobilis
TGACTGAGGACTAAGGGTAGATAGTCTGACTGAGGACTAAGGGTAGATAGTCTGACTGAGGACTAAGGGTAGATAGTCTGACTGAGGACTAAGGGTAGATAGTCTGACTGAGGACTAAGGGTAGATAGTCTGACTGAGGACTAAGGGTAGATAGTCTGACTGAGGACTTACGGTAGATACTCTGACTGAGGACTAAGGGTAGATACTCTTACTGAGGACTAATTATTGATGGGTAGATTGAGGACTAGGGATAGAGAGTTTGATTTGCATGTAGGAATAATTAGATTGGTCTTTATGGTCAGATGATTACAACCTTGCCATTTTACTTGCACTTTGGGTTTCATTGCAACCAATTAAACTAGCTGCTTCCATATACCTGAAAGATCTTGATTAACCAAAGCACAAATAAACAAACAGGACTAGTTGTGGTTTATAACTATGATATTACACATTGTAATTAACCCTTGTACAGATTCAGCTATGGCTGCTTTTTTTCTACACGGATGCCAGGGGTTACTTACAGTAGATTACTGTCACAGATATTTGTTTTATGCCTGTAGTGTTACTGGTACAATAGATTCCTCATCGCTTTCTGATGAGCAATATATCAGTAGCAGGAGCAGTGGCAGAGAAGTGAATGTCCGCTATGCTCCATTCACGGTTGGCCTCCACAGCCGAGGTATAAAATGTCTTTATGTCAGTTCGCCTCATATCCACCATTTTTCAAACTAATCGAAACAATTTGTTCTTCGTGATTCTGCTGCGATATGATCCCCGTTTTTACCTGCATCCAAAAGTCTGTCCGATCACTCACGGTCAAGAGATCAATTCAGGTGATTAATTGGGCATACAGAACAAATTTCCCGGAAAGATAAGAACCCTGGAAAAAAGAGAGTCCATACAAGTCTTATCAAAAGGTCAGATTTTACATGGTCACTACAGTGTCAGACTGGTTAGTACAATCGGTAGATCAAAAAGATCGGAATCGCTACCATTCTTAATGTTAAGCAAAGACAGGTTGTTGTTTAAGATGGGGATAGTACATCAGTGGTTCGCTGTCTGCTGCAATGTCCGAACTAGGGTTGTTTGCGTACTGACATCTTGTTTTATTCGGCCGTTTGTTTACTAATGAAGAGGTGGCTGCCATAGCCAATTATCGAGGACACGGATAGTTCAGCACTTCCAGTAGCACCTGTGAATAGTATGCGTCTACCTGCGTAGATTCATAATTGATTAAGAGACAGTGCTGTCTAAGTGCTAGGATTTTGGGAAATATTTCTTATTCAAGTGTGGACAAAATTTCAAAAATTTGGTAGATTCTGAGGGAGTTCATAATTTTTTCTGTCTTATTGAGGTAAGATTTATCTGTAGCTGTAACTTAGCTGTCAAGCTAATAGATAAAGAAAGAGGAAAAACCTAACCTAGAAAAACCTAACTTGGAAAAACCTAACTTGAGCTATTAAGTACATTGGTTGTGTATTCTCGTTTTAACATCCCATTTAGTGCAAGAATATTTCATTTTACAGAGATGTGATTGTGTCAATGACGTGGCCAAGTGGTTAGCTTGTTTGACTGCAAATTGAAAGATCCGAGTTCGAGCCGCATAGCACCACTTGGCGGTTGGCCGCCCTTGTCTTTTGGATGAGACAGTAAAAACCGAGGTCCCGTGTCACAGTAGGTGTTGGCACGTTAAAGAACCCTCCCTGCTCTATGGCCAGCAGTGCCGTTCATATGCAATATTTGTAGCCCTTCACCGGCACAAGGTGACGTCTCCATGTGAGTGAAATATTCTTGAGTGGGACGTTAAACAACAATACCATACCATACTATGCCGATGAAGTCTACAAGTTTGACTTGAGCTTGGTACTAACTGTCATTGAGAAGTATGGGCTCTTTAGCATGGTGACAACTTCTGTGTCTTGGGACCTCGATTTTTACTGTCTCATTCAAAGGACAAGCAAGGCGGCTACCTATATCAAGGCGGCTACCTATGTCAAGGTGGCTACCTATGTCAAGGCAGCTACCTATGTCAAGGCGGCTACCTATGTCAAGGCGGCTACCTATGCCAAGCAGATTTGAACCCACAACCACAAGATCTGATGGCAATTACACCAATCATGGAGTAAGATCCAAACACTACTGTATACAGGGTTATTTTCGCCCGGTGTCATTTTTGCCCTAACACACTGGTAAACAGTTACACCCCGTTTTAAATTCGGCCAGCCTTGTCATTATTCTGTTCAAGAGATATAAGTTTTTTGAATTCGCCCACTGACGATGAGGGTGAAAGGGGCGAAAATAAAACGGGGATGAAAATTTCCCAGTATACAGTAACAATACTGAAAAATGTATGTCAAAAAATAGTTGTAGAATATTTTTTATTGGTCATGGTCAAATGTTACAGTGAAATGCATTGTCATCTAAAAATATTATTAAATGTATTTTACTATTATTGTTCCTGATAGAAACATAGGTTTTATATTTTGGGATGGATGCTAAACACAAAATTAAACCACACATGGCCTTACTTTTGAAATTAGAACTGACTCCAATTGAACAAAAATTCAATATATCTACCGTAATACCTGTTGTTGTAGCTTTGTCAGTTGTCATCTTTTTGTTGTCAAAAATCAAGAATGATTGACTTTTAGTTGTCAAAAAATCAAAAGCGATTGACTTTTTTGTTGTCAAAAATCAAGAACGATCGACTTTTTTGTTGTCAAAAATTAAAAATGATTGACAACATTAATCGTTTTGAGATTAGGGTAGGAATAAAATGCCAAAAAAGAAAGAGATGATGTAAACTGTAGCCGTTGTCATCGTAAATGTGAAAAATTTCAATAATTTTTGCTTTTTATGAACTTAATCTGTCAGATCTAAAATATTGCAAAATTGAAAAGTTTTCTTTAGTTTCTGGAGATAACATGATAACACTATATTCCTGGGAACTCACAGACTCGGAATTTGTGAAGACCGCTGTTATTATTGCGCATCATTTCGATGTTAGAGTGCTAAGCGCTTGTGATAAAGATAACAGGAGATAATGGAGGAAGTTTGGGGGTGACAGGGAAATTTACGGCTCTGTCTGCGTAACATTACAACATCCACAGAAAGAACTCTTTGTTCGTGTTTTGCAGTGAGTTTATCTTTTTGCTACAAAACTTTGAACAGAATTTTCACCACATTGTGACATCTATTAGTTAGTGCAACAATAACAGTTTTTGTGGTAAAACAAACACCTATAGGACAAGCCAATCCTTCTATGCAGTTTTGTTGCTTCATCTTTCATTGTCTCATGTAACCTAGTCAGATTTCGTGCCATTATAAAACAAATGTCCAAAATTTAGGGGCGTATATGTAAATCATTTCTCTGGCATACTGCAGTGTTGAGTAATGAATGTTCATTGTATATGAATTACCTCTGTCATATTATATGATCTGTCATAAATGTATAACCTTTGGTTGGCATATTTCTGTTGCATTTGTAGTAACTGTCATATTTTAATGGTCTGTTGTACCTTTGGCATATTTCTGTTGCATTTGTTGTAACTGTGTCATGTTTGACCTGCTATACCTGTCATAATTCAGTTGCATTTGTATTGACTATGTCATATTTAGTAACTGTGTCATATTTAAAGGTCTGTTGTACCTTGTCATATTTCTGTTGCATTTGTATCAATGGTGTCATATTTTAATGACCTGTTGTACCTTTGGCATATCTTAGTTGCATTTGTAGTGACTGTCATATTTTAATGGTCTGTTATACCTTTGGCATATATTTGTTGTATTCGAAGTTACTGTGTCATATGTTAATGGTCTGTTATACCTTTGTTCATAATTCTGTTATATATTTGCTACCTGCGAAATATTTCTTTTACTTTTTGCATTATTAATTTGCTTTATTTAAGACATTGTTCCATATACATGTATTTGGTAGACATGTTAATGTGGATCTTTTTAGGTAAGTTTAATACAGAGCTGTATTTTATTCATATTTTATTATCATTTTATACATTTCTTGCTATTTTTCATCATATGAAGTCTTACATACAGATTTCTGTCAGCGAGACATGTGGATCTTTCTACAATTAACACATTTAGCCCACATCTTAATCTCCAAAGGCCAGCAGATCTCTTACTTGCCTCTATATCCTGTCAAAGCCGTGACAAATGGTCCATCAACGAGTCTTCCGCCATTTTTTTTTCTTCTCTCTTTCGACACCCTCTAAATGTGTCTGCAACTGGACTCATATCTCCTTCCTTCATGTAAAACTAGGTCGTTGAATTAGGTCGCATACCTCTCTGACTGTTTCCATCTTGTGTACGTATCTCTGAAACAATACAGTGAGAATCTCTGATATTGTTTTATAATGAAGTGTCTGATTTAATCTTATACAGTGCATGCATACAGGGCATGTGCAGAATATCTGATGCTCACCTAAGGCAAAATTACTGAAATGAAATTACCAGAAATTAATGAATATTGAGAGACTGGGCGATCGCTGATTGTTTTGTAGTTTGCATTATGATCAATTTTCTTATTAAAAGAAAATTCTTCATTTTTGTACACATCTGCAATCTGCATTGGCAAAATAGGGGTGTGGACCTCACACTGTTGGCAAATTTCTGTCGCTTTTTGGTAGCTTGTTTGCCTATAGGTCATTAAGTGGTGGTTTTGACCCTTTGGTTTGCAATAGTTTTTGCCTTTAGGTCATTAAGTGGTGGTTTTGACCCTTGGTATGCAACAGTTTTTGTCTTTAGGTTATAAAGTAGTGGGTTTGACCCTAAGTATTCAACAGTAAAAACTAAGGTCCTGTGTCATAGTAAGGTAAGTGTTGGTATATTGAAGAACCCTCACTAATCGCTGGTCAAAAAAGTCAAGAGTGGCCAAAATTTGTCACTGGCCTTCACTGCATTTGGTTACAGCTCCATAAGCAGTAACAAATCCTGAGAAGGATGTTAAACAACAAAACATCAACAACAACAACAACAACAACTCAAATCACAATCTAGCAAAGATTGCATCAAAATGAATTAAAATTGAAAGAAAAATATTCTACATTTCTATGCTTTACCAGAGCAACACAATTCTGAAAAATATACCGGTCATCACTTTCAACCTTAAGTATCTCAATAGTATTAGTTTCTTATTTAATTTCTGATGTCTTAGACCCATGTTCTATGGTCTATAGTGCTGAAATGGTTAAATGGGATTTGAAATGCCTAAGATGCATCTAAATGACTTACACTATCATCAGCTGTCTCACTAACCATACACACTAGCCTTAATCACATTAGATCAGGCTAACTCAGATGCACAGTCAGATAAACTAAGTAAATGTGCTCTAAAACTTAAAATCAAAAGGTTTCCTGTGAAACAAATCTATTTCCATTTGGTAGATCCATGTCAGTTTCACAAAGTGAGAGTTGATAATGATACATGGGCATACATATTGCATCACAAATCCTTCTGCAGGCAGAGCCGATGTTCTGGTAATTTTCAACCCACACTTACACAGTTGAGAATTTATCAAATTTAATGGATCATTGAATGACAGCATGTCAGACATGATGCTTGCGGATGTTAATAATCGAGCTTTACATGTGCGATGCAGACTGCCCTACAGTTTTTCTCTTTGTACAATTTTCCGTCTTTTCATCTTTGGTACTTTTTTGTCTTTTTCCCATCACTCAAATTTTCCTTTTCAATTTACGACTGTTTGATGCAGAATTGACCACTGTCTGGGGAGTTTGTTTGATGGTATAATATTTATGTTGGGACCGCTGATACACCGCTACTGCCGATCTCTTATCTCGTCTGCTATTCTATGTATATAAATGCTGCTATTTTGAGATGGAATTGCAGCGCACAAGATAAAAACAAAATACAAATGAACATCTATGACACAAAATACTACTTACAGATAAAACATGTAAATACGAGCCACCCCACCCCTCTCCTTGTATATATCATCTGTAGGTACGAGGATTTGTTTGTGATGGTTACCATGGCAACACCACAGTCATATCTCAAAGTGATGGTATTCAGTGCAAAGTGAGTTCCTAAAACACAAAATGTGTGAGATTGTATGTATATATAATCATTTACACAAAGTAAACAGAAGATAAATAAAAATACGAAACAAACTCTGTGGATGTTCCATGATATGTCTATGTATATCTATATATTCTCTAAGCGATCGTTGTTAAGTGAACTCTTCGTATTGCAGTAGACTATTGGATGGTTTTGGTACTGCTGATCTGCTTCAACTCAGTTCCATGGTTTATGTAATGTCAGAAGAGAAAAAAAAACAACATAAGGTACCTACATATTTCCTCACACGATGAAGCTATGGGCTGGTTGTGATGGAATGAAAAAGCATCGTGTGTCTTGTTAATAACATACAAAACAGTGTGTATAACAGAGGGAGAGTTCCTTAGTGACGCTAGGAAGTCTGTTATTGCCTCTACTTTCTGGGATTGTTCTCTGAATCGCAATTTAGACGGAAAAAAAAAATCGGTAGAAATTAAGAAAAGAGGAAGGAGGATGTATCGTGAATAGAGTGTGTAAAATGCTCTCGTGAGATTAAGGAATCTACGTCGTGTGCCAAACTACTAAAATATTTCGGTATCGTATAGGATGGTGGTGCTAGCAGAGAAAAATGATGGGACATAAAATCAAAAATGTTGTATTGGAATAGCGATCTGTACTAAGTGTGTCATAACTGAGGTGTAAAAACCGGAATTGCTAAACTGCCAGAT
Source organism: Pinna nobilis (assembly GCA_016161895.1). NCBI lineage: Eukaryota > Metazoa > Mollusca > Bivalvia > Pterioida > Pinnidae > Pinna > Pinna nobilis. The sequence goes on from JACSZP010022317.1 coordinate 6,763, forward strand.
TTTCTTGTATCACCCTGAAATGGATTTTATACAAGCTTGTGTGGTAAGATTTCCCTTACACCTTCGTTTTGCATGTGGTACCTACCTAACTCTAGTCTACCTCTCGTTTGAAGAATTCTGAAATTCTTCTTAAACGTTTTTTAGTATCTGGTGAGAATTTGATAAGTAAATGGCCTAGGTTTGGAATTTTGTTTACTGCTGGATGTATTTTAGATTCTGCAGTTTCTGTCAAATAATTATTGTTCAATTTACACGAAGAGAAAATTTCTTAATCATTTGTTGAATTCATTTTCAAATCTCTGACTAAAGTACTGCTTATCTGACTACGGTATCACTTTCTGCAAGTGTATAGCAAATTGGCTTATACTGTACCCTATTTGCAAAAAATAAAGTGCAATTTGGAAAATTTTTAAATCTGACCAATCAAATATTACAATGCTTTATGCAAATCATGTGTGATATTATGTGTAGTCTCCTGTTTCTTTTCTCCATCTCATGGAGTCATCTCCTAAAATGAATGATTGGTGATATTATTTGCCATTTTCGACAATTTTGTAGAAAAATAGGGTGCCCTTTTATTACTGGTGGAGAGAAAAAACCTGGAGTCATCAGGTACCCAAGGTTATTACCCACAAACCTCCGCTAGTCAAAACAGACGATCTTGCTAACATAGTATGAATCAACAGAAACTGGTTCAATATTAGTGGTCAGTAAATTCTTAGCTATCTTCAGTCATAAATTCATATATGTAAATTCATATTACACCAATAGCCCTGAACCCAAGTGTTAACTCTGATAAAGGCTCAAAATTGAAAAAATCATTGCAACAGGGAAAAAAATGCATTATAATATTATCTGTTGAAATTTTAATAAGTTAAACTAATTTTCAAATTCTTTTGAGAATTAGATTATGTGTTTAAGATAATTTTTACGTGGGGGACTGTACTCGTCACCGTTTGCTGTCCGCCTTTATCGCTGAGGCTTCCCAGTCCTAATTGCCAGCATTGTTCAAATAACGGAATAAAATATGAATGAAGCATGTTAGTTTCTGACTATGATCCAAGTAGCAAATTTTTTTTCTATCTGTTTCTGTTCTTTCAAATTAGCAAGTTTATATCCAATATTAGAGTCGGTGTCAAGCAGCTTATAGCATTAAATTCCTGTCTGCTCGCAGGTGAGACTCGATGAATTTCGCTGGCACGAGTTCTCTCGACAGCCAAATAACTGACTTAATATTAGTCAATGTTTATATTTGCGTATCAAGTTGTATATTGAATTGTACAGTGTCTGACCTTAGAGGCAAAGATATTCCACAAAAACTAAGCATCATTTATATACCCGTTATCAACATTTAGGCCTTGTGTTTGTCCCTTGGCCTCTTTCATCTAAATGCAAATGTACAGTTGTTACTTTTACGAAATTAACAACACATTAAAACTGTGTCAGTTCAAACTCCCCCATATTTCATTTGTCTATGACCATGTATGGAGCATTGTCCTCCATTAAGAAATTCGCCTGCTCTGAAATTCTAAAATGGGCCTGACTGTTTGATTAAAGAGAAATGAACATTTGAAATGGTGAAGGTCTGCCTTTATTAACATTAAGAATTCAGTGGGAACACAAATTCTATCATGAATGAAAACCTTGTGATTCTCATTTTGTCTAATAACCTTCTTGAAATTTTCATAAAGTGTTATCATGTCCCATAAATTGACATATGACAGTTATGTATACATCTGGGATCATTTACATGTAAATTGTAAGTCTGTGTGGAATATATGTTACTTAAATGTTACACTGTAAGTCAGTGTGGACTGTATGTCACTTAACAGTTACATTGTATGTCATTGTGGACTATGCATCACTTAACAGTTAAATTGTAAATCATTGTAAGTCAGTGTGCACTATGCGTCACTTAACAGTTAAATTTTAAGTCAGTGTGGACTGTATGTCACTTAACAGTTTGGACTATATGTCACTTAAAGTTACATTGTAAGTCAGTGTGGACTGTATGTCACTTAACAGTTACATTGTAAGTCAGTGTGTACTGTATGTCACTTAACAGTTACATTGTAAGTCAGTGTGGACTGTATGTCACTTAACAGTTACATTGTAAGTCAGTGTGTACTGTAGATCACTTAACAGTTACATTGTAAGTCAGTGTGGACTGTATATCACTTAACAGTTACATTGTAAGTCAGTGTGGACTGTAGATCACTTAACAGTTACATTGTAAGTTAGTGTGGACTGTATGTCACTTAACAGTTACATTGTAAGTTAGTGTGGACGGTATGTCAACAGTTACATTGTAAGTCAGCGTGGATTAATTTCACTTACCAGTTACATTGTAAATCAAAGTGGACTTCATGTTACTTAATAGTTGCATTTTAGGTTTATGTGGACTCTAATTATGTGACTAATTATGTGACTTATCAGTTTTTGTAACTCACTTAAAAGTTACTTAAAATGCCAGTGTGAACTATATGAAACTTAACTGTTAAATTCAATGTAGCCAACATGAAACTTAGATCAATGAGTACATTGAAAGTCAATATGAACTAGGTGAAACTTAATTGTTATATGTCAATGTGAACAACATGACACATAATTGTTGCATTGCAATTCAATGTTGACTGCATGAACATTGTAAGTCAAAGTGAACTATCTCAGTATAGAATACATGATACGTAACATTTACAGGTTAAGTCAGAGTGGACTATACAACACTTTAAATTTTAACATTTCAAAGTATCAAACCCTAGAGTTGCTTCAATGATATGCTAGTTTGATATGACCAGGGCCGGCGGAACCAGGGGGGTTAGGGGGGCTTTAGCCCCCCCAATAATTTTGACTTCCTGTGTTATATTCAAACATGTGTTATATACGTCTTTGTTAAATTGTAGGTCAGCCCCCCCCCCAAAGTCAAATTGCTTCCGCCGGTCCTGTAAGACTGATTATTGCATATTCACTATTTACTTATCAGTTTCCATGCTTACAGTTCAGGTACTCTGTAGTGAGGCTGGACTATGTGATATATGGCATTTAAACTTTGAGTAAAATTTCAGGAAATGACAATTGACACAAGCCATTTGCAGAATATTTGTGAAATCACGTTGAATTTCCAATATTTGTCTGAGGCATTAAGTGTCATGACATCATCAGATACTGATGTTTATCATGTGTTAATGGAAGGATCAATTGACCATCCAACACTTTGCCATAGTTTGAAATACAGTGGAATCTGTATTGAGAGACCACAATTGTGAGATACCTCTTAAAAGAACAAATCATTTTTAGCTTTCATATAAATAACAGCTCTCATGAGAGACCACCTGTCTTGAGAGACCACATTTGCAGGAAAGATGGATGGTCTCTCAAGACAGGTTTCACTGTATAACATCTGGGCCTGATTTTTCAACTACTAATTGAATTTAACTTAGGTTTAAAAATAACAGATCCTTATAAGAATATAGTGACTGGTCCTTAGGGCTTAGTTGAATTTCCAAAATTTAAAATATGGTTTGACTAAAGATACAATCTAACCATACATACATGT
>JACSZP010022320.1:0-17221 GCA_016161895.1 Pinna nobilis
TTCGGATGAGACAGTAAAAACCGATGTCCCGTGTCACAATAGGTGTTGGCACGTTAAAGAACCCTCCTTGCTCTACGGCCATAAGTGCCGAGCATAGGCAAAATGTGTCGCCCTTCACCGGCACACGGTGAAGTCTCCATATGAGTGAAATATTCTTGAGTGGGACGTTAAACAACAATACAACAACAACAACCAACTAAAATCATAATTTCAAAACCCATTCCTGGCATTTGTTGACTTCTACATACGTATGAATGAAAGGTTCTTAGACAGAACGTTAAAAAACCACGCAACATCAACAACAACTACAACAAACACAACAACAACAAACACAACCAACATTGGTGTGACATTGTATTGTACGGAATTACAAACCCATTAATCAATTGGTAGTATTAGATTTCTTAAAAAAAGATTGATATTAAATAGAAATATTTTACACAAAATTTATTGTCCATTTTTAGATTTTTACCGTAAAAAGGACACTTGATTCATAAAACGTCGATTCTTTTGTATTTTACTTGATATTCACCTCTTTACATACGTACTTAATATGCAGGCCGCAATGATGTCCTGAAAGTTAATGTCTTCTTTTGCATGCGTTCATGACAATTTTCCTGATTTCATTTCGAAATTTGCTGTCAAAAAATCCGTAAATGAAGGGATTTGCCAGATGGTTTACAATGTACAGTCGCCGAATAAAAAGAAAGGCCTGTGCTTTGGCATATGACAAATCTCCCCAAAATTTGCTGTCTTTAGTTTCGAGAATTACAAAAACCCATGGTGGTATGTAACACAAAATGGCTACCAATGAGATCACCATAAACATGATCGTGTACCGCCGTGTGCGATTATGGGATCCTCCATCAACACTTCCGGTTCGTTTTAAATTTTTGTTGGATCTCTTACTTATTCTGATTCTTGAACTTTCTCCCAGCATGACATTTTGATTGTTGGTCTCTGTTACATTTGTTTCATTATTCACCGTATAATCCCTCGAGTACTCTGTAAGGGTGACAGTATTTGAGTCCACGGAGGAATCTCTTCCTCTACATTGTTCCCGGTTCGAATCCTCGGGACAGTCGCGTAATTTCCTCGACAAGTTAAACTGGTGAAACAATTTTTTGCCAACTAAGATGTAAAATATGCACATGCATACTATAGAAACCACCTCAAATGGTATGAGTATTGACCGATATATGTCACCCATGGTTGCGAGATCCGGATTTGATCCACAATGTGTTCCGGAGATATTTTTTTCATTATTGTGCACATCGATGTTTTTAAACAAAATCAGTATTGGAATCGACATTACATTGGCCAATACTACAACAAGCAATAGAGATATTCTTTTCACAGATAATGTCATTTGGAAACCGAATGGTCTGCAAATTTTTTGAAACCGTTGGATAGAGATGACAAGCAACACTAATAAAGATAAAACAATGAATGTACAAGTTCCATATTGGATGACTTTACATAACAAAGAACTTGGAAACATGACTGGAACTAAATTGTCTAGTAAAGATAATGTTGTAGAAAACATACATCCCAATAGATCCACCACAGCTAGTGTAGGAATAAAATACCTGTCGTCTTTGCGCGGGTCCATCTTGAATTTGTAAATAATCAGAACTAATGAATTACCAAATAATCCGACAATCAGATAAATTGCTTGAATAACGTTGCTTAGTGTATTCCTGTGGGCCAACTCATAATTCCAGTCCTCCAGCGATTGCCGCGCACTAACATTACTTGTCATCTTTCCAATAAAATGCAACGTCGTGTAGGACGTGATGTTCATGATTCAATGTCTGGAACCATCCGAGTCCTATTAATCCAGTTTCCTGATGCAAAATGGAAAATTTTTCAAACTCTGCCACTTTCCGCTGAGTCAACTGAGTATTTATAATCGATTGCCTCGTGACCATTTATCTGACAATTATGCCTCGTGGTTTTAAAAATTTTATTCATTTAACAGAACGTCGATTCTTGTAAACACCCCGTAACCCGGAGATCAAGTTCAATATCAAAATCGTTAGAATTAATTTGTATTGTTGTTTAGTCGACCTGTATCAATTTATTGGTAGATGATATCTCCCAAATATACATGGATGAATATTTAGCAGGTTCTTCATTTACAAGGCTGTTGTAGTGGCGTATTATCATTCTAAAAGTTGACAATAGTTTTCATGAATTGCTGCTTAGTTTTTGGAATAACATTGCATTAAGTCCGTTATGAATATTTATCTGCATTGCAGAATCTCTTTCTTTGTTCTAGTGTGGAAAATCAAACTGAACTATAGAAATAAGAATCGCATAACTTCCGTGATATTGATCCTCGAGTGTCCGTCATCGCGCGGGTTGTGTCAACACAGGTGTCAAGTAAGGAGACTCCAGGAACTTTACATGTGTTAAACCACGTGTAATGTACACCATGTATAAAAGAAGGACATGTAGAGAATGAAAACAATTAAGGGAAAATCGGCATGTTCGTAAATGTGTCAATATCATGCAATCAAATTGCAAATTTACTTTACGAAATGAAGTGGCCAAGAGATATTCGATAATCCTAGTCCGGGGTTCGAATCCACGTAGCGCAGCGCTGCGGTTGGCCGTCCTTGTCTTCCGGATGAAACAGTGAATAAACCAATGTCCTGTGTCACAGTAGGTATTGGCACATGAAAGAACCCTCCCTGCTCTACGGCCATAAGTGCCGAGCATAGGCAAACTTTGTCGCCCTTCACCGGCACATGGTGACGTCTCCATATGAGTTAAAATTTCTTGAGTGGGACGTTAAACAACAATACAACAACAACAACAACATTAGAATAAGAGTATTGACATTTACAAAGGAAATAGAATTTGTGTTGCAGAATATGCTACGATATTTTGGAAATGTCAACAAATGACTTACACTCGTTTCTCCTTCATATCAATATTGTTGTGACCAAAATGTGTAACTAGGTAAAAAATCTCAAATCTTTTGATACATTCAACAAATCATTTTGCATTCAATCTCTTTTTATTGGTTTAATATGAACTGATTTACAAGGAGTAGTGCCATTTTACACCCAATAGTTTACATCATTATCGTCAAGAGAAAACATTGTCATCACATCAAGTGCTTTTGATTTTCCTTTCGAACGTAGCTAATGTTTTAGGCATTGGAAAAAAAATATTGTCTCATAAAGTATCGCCCAGATTCATCAAAATATGAAGCAATATTTATAATGATATCTCGGGAGCATTAATTTCAACATTAATTTTTAACATGTCATTCTACATCTTCATTATCAGAGATGATGTGTAACGAGATTCTGTTGAAATCAAGAGGCCGTATGGTTTTAGAAAATCAGAACATATGCTTTTGTATGAACAATTGAAATGAAAATTGAGATGTTTTAATAGTTGTTGTATCATTATACGTCATAGTTTATTCATATTTGAAATAGGATTCATATATGCACAATTTAAGTAATGTGCAAATTCTCCAGCCATGCATGAAAACGTACTCGGGTTTCACATGAATTAAAAATTGTGTAATTTGACTTTTGCCCATATTTCTTCTGATTACAATGTGTTTTAAAAAAAGGTGATAGCTTAAGATACCAAGGGGACAATCAAAATTCAGAAATCGAAAGGCAGACAAAACAAGGACCAAAACAAAAAGAGAAAATTACATAAACAGCAATCCACAGAAACCAACATAGATACATATATAACCGGTCAAAGATACAGGTAATTAAAAGAACAAACAGATACAGGGTACAAATTAAAAAGTGGCCGCTTACAATAATTTGGCAATAAGGTGGATGGCGGCTGGCCATCGTCCCAGAGAATTTAAAACTCCGATTCTTCAAGGAACTATAGTTTTGAATGACTTTGTATGTAACAATGACTTGTGTCATAAGAAATTTGTAAAATTATACATAATTATGTGTTTTTCATGCAGAGCGGACTAAGTGGATTTTGTGATAATACTGTCCTATGAACAAAACTTACAAATCTCATTATGTTAACAAGGAATACTTATAACAGAAAGATTTTGTTTTGAGATCAATCGGGAATTGCTTTTTTTTTTATTAATAGCAGTACACTTAATATAGATATTTCTGGATATCCGGGTCATTGAGAAGTTTCAAAAGTTTTCTTTTTCACAATATAAAGACGTACTATGTAATTACATCAGGTACACTTTTAATAATAGAAAACTGTCGTGACCTCTTCGTAGTACAGTTGCCTTTAGATGGCGAGTTGAAAGTTTGAGTCCGTTAGATGAAGATTGCTTGCTTTCATTGTCATTGGGTCAGATTGAACAAATTAACCCGAGGTCCCGTGTCTCAAATGGATCTGACAATTTGGATAACATTGATTGCTGTATAGTCATAAGTTCCGAGTAAAGGCCAAATTTGTAGCAATCGGTGGCCTCTCCATTTCAAAAATCTCATGACGTAGTACAACAATACAGCAAAACAAATAAGTGATTCCAATGATGATTGGATCATTATTTCTAAGTACAGATGCACTGTAAGAGCCTGACACTCTGCTTAGGCGTCTGATCCAATCTCTGGTATATCCAAAGGTACGTGTGTGCCCAACTTTGGTGAACATTGGACAATTACGGAGCTCTGAAAACAAAGAAATGGGTTCAAATACAATGAAAAAGTACTTTCCCCTGTCAACCTGTCATACCGCCACGAGTCCACATTTCAACTCGGATGAAATAATTGAGAAAGGAATTATCGTCATAATCGGTCGGGACGATTCCACAACCATAACCGAACAAATTTTCAACATTATATTCATTTTCGTTTGAGGCTTACTTCATGCAGAGGCTACTAAAGAAAAATGACAAGAACTTAGCCTGATCCTTTAACTTCAGGTTCAGCTATATAGATGGCGTTCTTTCAATAAACTAATACTAAGTTTTGTGAATATGTTGTTCGCACCTATCCAAATGAACTTTATATAAAGGACACCACAGAAACCGACAAAACTGACAAATATCATTATGTTAACAAGGAATACTTATAACAGAAAGATTTTGTTAAACATTAGGTACACGTTAGGTCTCGACTTACACCTAGAGATTGACAATGAAGGAAGCCCGAAAACCATACTTTACGGTAAAAGAAAATACTTCAATTTCCCCATCGTGAACTTTCCATTTTTATATGGCAATATTTCAGCAGCAACTGCCTATGGAGTATACATCTCTTAGTTTATAAGATATTCCACTGCATGTGTTTCTTATCGGGATTTCCTTGATAGAGGGTTGCTGCTGACATAGAAGCTACTAAACCAAGGGTTCCTAATGGCTATATTGAAGTCATCTCTTCGAAAGTTTTACGGTCGCCACTATGACCTGGTTGACCGATATAAAAGATCAATTTTGCAGAAAATAAGGGATATGTTCCTCTTGTCATACACCTAATCCCGTCCCTGTCTTACTATTTTATACAATTACGGAGCTTGATATGTTCTCGGATTCCAAATATAGGTGACAGGACGGGTGTTACGCGTGGAACAGGAGTTAATTACCCTTCCGGAGCACCTGCAGTCACCCCTGGTTTTTATTGGGCGTCATGTTACTCTGTTTTAGTTAGAAGTGTAACTTTAATTATTACTGTTTGTTGTGTTATCACTTTTATTCTTTTTTGTTTTGGTTACGGTGTTGTTTGTCGTTGATTTGTTGAATTTTGAATGCCCCTTGGTAAATTCTACTTCCCCTTTTAGGATAAAACTCTGGATTCAAGTGAAAAATTATTGGAAACTAGAAAATATTGTTTTGGAATTGGTAAATATTTTTCAAAATTTCATTTATAATAACTGTCATGATATTCTCACCCATTAACAATAATGCAAACAAGAAAAGTAAGAAAGTGTACATTCGGCATTTTGAGATGAAACATAAATATTGATAAAAAACCGGAGTCACAGATATCATGTTAATTTATTTAAGTTTTCATAATATCTTGAACTTTTATAAATGCATACTGATGAAAAACACTATTTTCAAGTTTTTTTCGAGTTTCGAGACGATCAAGATATCTTCTCTTGGTTTTCAGCGCTTCGTGTGTCTAATATTCACCAAATTTGAATGTTTCCTCACGGTACTTGATGAATACTCAAGAACTACAGTTAGTTAGTATCTAAGGCGCTTAAATGACAACCGACTCGGACAAAATGAAAATAATTCTGGATACTCAACTGCGACAGCTGTCAAGCAGTTGAAAAAACAACAGCAAAAACAGTTAGTTGAAAACAAAATTCCTTTTTATTATTCTACTAATTATATTATTTTGTATTTTCCTCGTAAATACCAAAATCAGATACATGTATTAAAAAACTATAAATATGAGTCATTAGTTCAAAAGCTAAAGTTTTAGCATGAGACTGTAAGTTATACTACAATTAAGTATGGGATGCGGAGTCTTTCCTAAATCCATCAAAATGTGGTCTCTATTAAAATGGTACCAAACAGTAATCAATGCTATCATTTCTATTTGAAAGAAAAATAAGAGATTGGCAAACGCGTTCCTTTGGATATACCAGAGATTGGATCAGACGCCTAAGCGGAGTGTCAGACTCTTACAGTACATCTGTACTTAGAAATAATAATCCAATCATCATTGGCATCATTTAGTTGTTTTGCTGTATTGTTGTACTACGTCTATCTTGAGATTTTTTTAATGGAGAGGCCACCGATTGCTACAAATTTGGCCTTTACTCGGAACTTATGACTATACAGCATTCAATGTTATCCAAATTGTCAGATCCATTTGAGACACGGGACCTCGGGTTTATTTGTTCTGTCTGACCCAACGATAATGAAAGTAAGCAATCGTCATTTAACGGACTCAAACTTTCAACTCGCAATCTGAAGGCAACTATACTACCAAGATGTCATGGCAGTTTTCTATTATTAAAAGTGTACCTGATGTACTCACATAGTACGTCTTTATATTGTGAAAAAAAAACCGTTTGAAACATCTCAATGACCCGGATATCCAGAAAGGTCTCTATTTAGTGTACTGCTATTAATAAAAATAATAAAAAATGACCTCAAAACAAATTCTGTCTGTTGTAAGTATTCCTTGTTAACATGATGAGATTCTTAAGTTTTGTTCATAGGAGAGTATTATCACAAAATCCACTTAGTCCGCTCTGCATGAAAAACACATAATTATGTATAATTTTACAAATTTCTTATGACACAAGTCATTGTTACATACAAAGTCATTCAAAACTATAGTTCCTTGAAGAATCGGAGTTTTAAGTTTTGTTCATAGGAGAGTATTATCACAATGTCCATTTAGTTTACCCATGAAAAACACATGATGTATAGCATTTCATATTTTATGTTGTGGAATTGTTGTTTAACGTCCCACTAAAAAAATCACTCATATGGAGACGTCACCATTTGCCGATGAAGGGCGACAGATTTTGCCTATGCTCGGCACTTATGGCCGTAGAGCAGGGAGGGTTCTTTAACGTGCCAACACCTACTGTGATACGGGACCTCGGCTATTACTGTCTCAGCTGAAAGACAGGGACGGTCAAACGCAGCGTGTCGCTGTGCGGATTCGAACCCCGGGCCCTTCGATTCGGAGTCGAACACGCTAACCACTCGGCTACGGCTGCCCTCAAACAAAACATGAACAGTCATATGTTTGCAAAGAATCATATCATTATCAAAATTGTTAAAAAAATGTCTTGCTCGAAAATGTCTTGCTCAGACGGAAACATCGTCGAATATGATTTTAGGACTTTGAATTTTGGGGCTATGGTTCGTACCTTTTCCATTCAGCAGTGAAAGATTTCTTTTAGAATGGATCATACATCTAGAACTCTGTTGTCAATGCGTGGCTGCTTCTTTAAAATGACATTTTGGAGAGTTTTCAGAGTCCGATTAACTGTATTAACACACCTTGTATTGACACAGCTTTTCTGATTATTGATAATAAAGGTCAAGTGTTCTTAAAGCAGGGACATATCAACTCAGCTTAGGTTGATCATCTCGTTTATCTCTACTGTCGATCTGATAACTAGATCGCAAAATACAGAAAACATGAGCGTGTATATGAATGTGTATCAATATACCTACTGTAGATCCTATTTATTCGCGAGAATTTTATTTTTGCGTATTTCTTCTAGAGCAATTACTCTCAAAAATTAAGTTCTCGTTAAATTTACTAACCTAATATTAGCATGCGTCAAATAGCATAAACTTGTAAGTAAACGTTTACATACGCGAAAATATAGTGTCACGAAGAATTATATTATAACTGATTCGCCAAAATAACATGTCGCGAACATTTCTTGATTTACAGTAACTTCCTGTTGTCCCCCTACCGATCAAAGTATATACCTACATACATTTCGTCTGTATATCATTTCAAATTAGGCGTTAAAGAACCCTCCCTGTTCCATGTTCATAATTGCCGAATATACGCCAAATTTACAGCTATCCATCGGCATATATACATGAATATAGTTGCTGTCTTAGCTATCAATAGGCAGGTATTACCTATATAAAACGAATGATTTAGTTTGATACAACAAAAATGAAACTATAAATAGAACCATTTTAAAGAGTCATATAGGAAATCTCAACAGAAATTTCCCGAACCTTGTTTCCATAGAGGATGAAATATGTTTTTTGGAAAATATTCAATTAACAAATGGAATGCTTTATTCCTACCGATATTCACTTTAAGCTGCGAAATATCATATTATGCATTATTAATATCTGCATCCTGTAATTCGAAAAAAGCTGATAATGGTTCATGATTCATGGTAGAAATTACTTTGTCTAAATTGATATCTCAGACCATAATGGGTTTTCATTCTGCAAATGAGGGAATTCATTGTCCTGATTAAATATTTTCGTCTACTTCAGAAATGACCTTCGTACGAATATTATTGGGATTACAATATACAGAGAGTGCAAGTCGAGTTCACTGACGTCCGATTCATGAATTTAAAAGAATCTACCATAGAATACCAAGCTATGCTTGCCAAGACCGTAGACCTCTATAGATAGGGAGACAATAACTTACGTAAAGATTTGTTGAAAAATTCATGTTTCTCATGAAAACACCCTTAGTAAAATTTGGAATCTCTCTTATATGATTAACGATCCCACCATAGATTTTTCAAGGTTGGCAAGTCAGGGCGTACATTTAAAACCCGTCCGATGGCGTATAGCTTTTCAAGATAGTTTCACTAATGTTCTCCTAGTTTTCAAGATTTTATATGATTTAATTACATAAGCTTGAGGATTGATCGTTGCTTTTATTGCCCCTTGAACTTACAGTCTCACCTTCCTTACCTAATTGTCCTGTACTCATTTTTAATTTCTTATAATTGTCCTGTACTCATTTTTAATTTAATTCTTATAAATTAAAAATTAGCATAGGACATTGTTATAAGTCTTCTCACTGACTTTTGCTACGCTCTCAATGCGACTAATGGAATAGGTACTTCGCTAATCAGACTGGGCAATCAAGGGGGGAAATAGAGTCGCAATTGCTATTGTTGTTGTTGTTGCGTTGTTGCGTTGTTGTGTCCCACTCAAGAATATTTCACTCATATGGAGACGTCACCATGTGCCGGTGAACACAAGGCCTCGGTTTTTACTGTCTCATCCGAAGGACAGGGACGGCCAACCGCGGAGTGGCGTTGCGGGAATCGAACCTCGGACCACTCGGCTCGAAGTCGAACACGCTATCCACTCGGCCACGGAGGCCCCCGCAATTGCGATTGCTTTTCAAATACAAGAAGTGGTTATTACTATGGTAGGTGTACGGAATGACATTGACCTTTGCCAAAATGTCAATGAAAGTTTCTAAAAGGAGACTCAATTCAAAATATTGCTCAAACTTAATCATACAGTGCATAATATTTAATTAGCAAGGCATTACAAAAAAAAAATCCATCGCCTGTTGCGGTGGGAGGCCCAAGCAATTAGGTTTCATGTGGAGTACAAGGTGAGATATTCGAGAAGGATACTGTGACATCTTGGACTACTTTTATTCACTCATAAATTCATGAGCACGCATACAAAAAATATAGGTCCATAAAGGTTACAGAATTACGGATTGTTGTTACACATTCACAATATCGCGGAATTAAGTTTTCTTTTGACAAGCCAATTGTTTTCATCCATTGCTTTATTAATTAATTCTTGGAATTCAAAAAAGCTTCTCATAATCCTTTCAATTAAGTTATCGTGAGGATACTCACCATGGCTTCTTCAATCATATCTCATAAACTTCTAGCTTTCATGGATTACTTAATCTATGATATTAGTGTACATCACTCTACATTTTTAAGCGATTAGAATTAGTATGAGTCTTAAATAAAGTAGGACAAATCAAACATGCAGCAGTCTGAATTTCAATCTTGGTCTTCCGGGGACAAGCATAATTCTGTAGTGGCTAAACTAATGGAATTGTGATACATACCGCAATTAGTCATTCGTAAACAAAAATGCCCCGCGTTACTTAATTATCGTAAATTGATTATATATTAAGGTATTTCTGAATCCTAAATTCCCATTACTTCTGTGGTTGTGCGGGCATAAGCCTAACACATTCTCTGACCCTTAAGGCCTATGCACACGGAGAGGTTCTGGCGCGTGCCAGCGGCTCAGCACGTACCTCGCGAGTTCTTGGTTTGCCAAAGACTCCCCACAGACGGCTAGCCAAACTCTCTAAGCGGGGAAAGGCAAAACGACCTCCGTAAACTGATAATTTCAAGTAGTTCATGAATTTCAACTTCCCGTTTTGTCTGCAATGGTACGAACACCTGTCATATACCTACTTTGACCCTTGAACAAGTTTTAGAAACACAAAGATAGCCATGTTGTACAAAGGTTAATATGCGGCTACAGCAGAAAGCTGACACGGATATTAATGAATAATTAATTATAGCAACTATTGATAACACATACTTAAGTTTTCCAATTTAGCACGATCGATGTATATACTCTTGTGAGTCACTCTGATTTGCGTCTTTAAAAATCCTTTGCTGGAATAATAAAATGATAAAACTGCCACAAATTAGAAATTGCAGCCATCTTATGAAAATATCATGGATTGATTAAATATCTACTGACCATCAGTGCCACTGTTTGAGTAATACAGTAATTGTCTGTTGATATAGTTATGTGAGACAGTTTGTTAACTTGAAAATGATCTGTAATCCGGTGCATAAGGACCATGGGGAAATTTCCCCTTACCAGAAAAACTGCAGGTTTTACCATTACCGAAAATCTGTGAAAAGTCTTGAGAAAGTCAATGAATAAAATCATATAGACAATGTCTATACTCATTATTAGGCTAAATGAGCTGTATTTTGATACATTACTATAAGTCAGATATAACCTATTGCCCTCGCTGCCAATTTTACGTTAATTAATAAAAAAGAATCTTCTAAGAGTCTGTCACATATATGGAGACGTCACCATATGCCACAAAAGGTGGCAAATTTTTACTATGCTCGATACTTATGGTCGTAGAGCAGGGAGGACTCTTTAACGTTCCATCACCTACTGTGATACGGGACCTCATCCGAAAGACACGGACAGCCAACCCCAGCGTAGTTTGGATTCGAACCCACAACCGGACGATGACTAAATGTCAGCATGTGATTATACTGTATATTTTATTAGAAGAGAAGTTTGCAAATTTAATAAGGATATCGGCACAAAATGATAGAATATTAACACATGGAGATTATACGTTATAAAAAGATACATGTATATACATGAATTACACAATGTAGTTCCACAACATTGGACTTACGTAGATGTTCACACTTATGAAAAGATACATGTATAATTTTTTAATTGAAAATAAAGATAGTAAGATATCTATTTTTTTAACAGTCTACTTAAATGTGAACTCAATTTATTTGACATTTCGACTTTAGGTTTTGAAACATGTTAACTTGTGTTAGATTTCATTATTTCATAGTCCAGTTTATTATTCTGTAAAAGATTTTCATAACTTAATTTGCGTAATATTTTATTTCTACTCATTAGTACCATGTTAATAATCCATTATTTCTATTTTTAGTAAACCGATATTGTTCTGTCATTTGATAACTCCGTAAAGCAAATTGACATACAATTTTGCATCATTCATGTCACATCAACATGGAATTAAACAAAATATGTGGGTCGTTTCCATTCATTCGTTCTTAGAACTTTATTCATAAAGCATCCATAACTTTATCACGCCCGAAAACGTTCCGCAGAACACCATTTTGTATTCACGATCGATGCACAAATTCCACACCCTTAAACTTACGGAATGTCTCCGTTACATATTATGAATTTTACTGTTTTCTGAATGACACAATAGATATCCATAACCGTTGCGTAAACTTTGCGTAAGTCATTCGTAGACTCCACAATTGCGGAATTATAGCATGCTTTGTGAATAAGTCCCCGGGCCCGAAATTACCAAAAAAAAAAGCTCAAGCTCAAACTCAGCTCAACTGTTTTTCCTGATTTCTGAACTAATTACTGCTCAATAAAGTTTAAATGCTTTTTAATCTGTGTATTAATATCATATTCAAATATCAGTAATAGCTTATATCGAATCAGCAACCAGCAGTCAGAATTATTGAAAAAGACATTGATAATAATACTCAAGATTTGAGTATATACTCAAATAACATTTTGGACCTTATTAATTAAAAACCATGAAGAACATTAAATTTTACTGATATCTGATTAGTATGATGTAAACACATTGTTGAAATGCATTTAACTCTGAATTTACTTGTATTCAGTTAAAAAATAAGGAAAAACAGTTGAACTGAGTAATGAGATTGAGCTTGAGCTTCCCGGTGATTTCGGGCCCAGGTTTAACCTTATACCTAGAATACTCTTGTGATTCTTATTGTAATGACATTTATTTTGCAAAACATTAAAACATTGAACAAGTATAAAGTTCTCCGACAGAGAATTGTAATTCTCTAAAGTCGGTTTAAGTATATATCGTGCCAATCTGTCAAATTGCCAATACATGTATGTGTTGTTATTATTGACTTTTTAACATGTACGTCGTCAAACACAGGAGAAATTTAATTTACATGATTAATCAGGAGTTTGAAAATACGCATTTGCACCGCTTTTCCAACACAAATTTACGTAATGTGTGATTTACATACCCGTTATGGCAAAATGCAATATATGTCAATATTTTATTTACATTTTGTATTTATGTTTTGAAGCTGAATCATTCATTAAAAAAGAAAAAGAAAACTCATTTGATATTGAAAACAGAAAAGTCGGATCTATATAGTTTATTTCCCTTTTGGTAACGATGTTTACCTCTGGTTACATGTCGTACATTCTTCACACGGCAGTCAAAATATTATGTAAACATGTACATCTACTTCCAGAATGTCTATTCTAAAGATGCAAAAACCTCGATATGCTATACATGTATATTCATAAATTGTACCAAAAGCAGTCTAAAAAAAACACTGCAGTTCGAAACAACCACATATTCAAAGCGTAAACACTGCATAAAAACAGAATATGATAGGTTGTTCGGGGTTACCGTCCGATGCCAGCATGCTAGACCCCTCGCAAGCGCTCTCGAAGCTTTCAGAGAAATTCTACTGTTTGAGAGTAGTATTATGCACTTTTGTATATTTAGTACCTGGATTCTAGTTTATCAATGGAGATATCTTTTCCCAGGACATCCTAGGAATTGAAAGGAAACTATAATTTGGACCGAAATGCCAGAAATTCCAGTCTGGTCTCAATTGTATATAGTTTACTCTTGTTGTAGACAAGTTAGTTACAGGGGAATAACTCGTATAACTACAATCTAAAGCACATTACCGCACTAAACCGCTTGACCTGTCTTCAGTTCATCATTGTACAGTTTTGGCTAGTTGTTGTTGTTGTGTTGTTGTTTAACGTCCCACTCAAGAATATTTCACTCATTTGGGAGGGTTCTTTAACGTGCCAACACCTACTGTGACATGGGACCTCGGCTTTTACTGTCTCATCCGAAAGACAGGGACGGCCAACCGCGGAGTGGCGCTGCGGGAATCGAACCCCGGACCCCTCGGCTCGAAGTCGAACACGCCAACCACTCAGCCACGGAGGCCCCGAGTTTTGGCTAGTAAAACTAAACTTTTATGACCTCACATTTCCACACTATACATTTGTTGATTGTTTGTGAGGTTTAGATGTCTTATGTTGAATCAGATAACCAAACTGTTGTCTGAGTCATTGGGCCGAAGTCACATATTTAACGAAAAAGTGTTTTCTTATGCCTTTACTTTCCGTTTTCTTAACTCTTTATCCTTCATTTCCATGGAATGTGTTATCCGAGACATCTATGGTGGAATTATACGAGAGATATCGAATCAAATTGAGCTTTGAGGTAAGCACGCAACATTGAGTTAAACATCTCGATGTAGATCGGTCAACATTTTTGTGAGGCAAAAGTTTCAGATTTTAGACTTGACTTGAAGGTAAAAAGAAAAAGCTGAACAATGAATCTTGTAGATAAAGATATGGGTGTCAGTAAGTGTCAAGCGTTGCACCCGAGGACCAAAGAATTACCTTAAGCCATAGGACGATGACAAATAAGGATATATGAAGATACTAAAAGGGGCATTGTTAATTCAACATTGAAAAACAGGGAAACACATAGTCAAAAGAAAAAGAGACAATATTACAAACAACAATCTACAGAACCACATTTATAACTAAAAATAGGGTAACACGAACAAAAAGAAAAACCGGGAGTGAGATCATGTGCTTCGGAAGGGTAAGTAGCTCCTGCTCCGTGCCCGGCACCTGTCGCGGCAACATTTTTTTCTGAGGGATACACAAATCAAGTTAAACAAAAATAAAATATCTATGTTTTAGATATGTATCTTTTATTCCTTGTAGTCTTTAGATTTTAGTTGAGATTTTATAGAAAGAAAGAGATGCTGCAACCACATATTAACAGAAATTATAAAGAAACTACCATAAAGATTTGTTTTTGCTTTACGCCACACTCGATAATCTTTCAGTCAATTGGTAAAGACCAGAGGTCTTCCGCAAACTTTCTCACATAATCAACTTAGGTTTTGGCTGGGCTCGGACCCGTGTTGACTATATGTGATAGACAGAGTGGCTATAAGTGCAATACTCTAACCATTCGGCTACGGATACCCATTTGCCGGCTAGTAATGAATTGTTCTGACTGATGTAAGCGAGCAATATATCCATCAATCACCATTTCCATATCACCCGATCAACATGCTTTATGAGGCAGTCCTTTGGAATATTAACATTTAATTTCATTCACTTAGAAGATTTCGGAAAATAAAAAGTTAAGTTATAACGGTCTGTTTTTTTGTTTCAGTAAATTCATTTTTGTTTTGCTTTATTGTACTGCTACTCAGGATCCAACTCGGTGAGTATACCAAACTTTTTAAGAAATCGTCAAGTATCTTTGAGAAGATTTAATAATAATTGATACTCAAAACTATAGGGCATCACGGGATCTTTAAGTTGATAACACCGACTGTGACACTGGTCACGGTTTGTACCTGTCTCACCCACAGAACAGGAAACATAAGTCGTACAGAGCTAGGATTTACGCTTCGACCTTCCTTTCATATAACGTGTATTTTTTCCGTGAAAAGCTAAGTCATAGATGTATTTACCGGGAATTTCATGAGTAACATTGAACTATTTTCGGAAAAGGACATATTTGAAACTAGTCGGGTTTATATAAGAGCGATAGGTTTGCCCTTCCAGGAAATGAAAATGATATATGTCATTTTACAATGGGAAGAAGGAAGCCAATGCTGCCTGGTGGTACAAACATTATTTATCATCTCATATCAGTTCATCCGGAAATATAATTATACACAAGTCACAGATGTGGTATGCTAGGACATTCTCGGTTCCCAATGATACTTACGCTTAACTTTCGTATTTGTTACTGCTCACATTTGTACTTGGATGTCAAGGATAGCATTCCCAGCTGTGTTGGACTGCGAATCGAAAGATCCGGGTTCCAGCCGCGTCAGGGCCACTCCGCGGTCGGTCGTCCCTGTCTTTCGGATGAGACAGTAAAAACCGAGGTCTAGTGTCACAGTAGGTGTTGGCACGTTAAAGAGCCCTCCCTGCTCTACGGCTAGCAGTACCGAGCATAGGCAAAATTTGTAGCTCTTCACCGGCACACGGTGACGTCTCCATATGAGTGATATATTCTTGAGTGGGACGTTAAACAACAATACCATACCCTGTTTTCTACTGAATTCTTCGTCTTAAAAATGAGGCGGTGAAAACGGATAGTCCCATAATCCGTGTTGTCTCGGCGTCAGCATATTAAATATCTCTCACTCCTGACTCTGCTCAAGAGATAGAAAGGTAGACAAGATACGAAATACTTTACCAGCATGTGATGAGGTCCTAATATGAGGTCCTAAAAATTCGAAGAAAGGAAGCATTTGTGCAACAGTGTTCTACATTTGACAAAGTCCTCAGCCAAGGACGCACAACATCAATGGAATTGGCCAAGTCAAAACACAAAGATCTCAGAGACCTGAATCAAACCTGTCTACTTTTCATTCACATACAAAGTAATTTTTAAGCACCACGGGGTTATGTAGGTGGCAAAGGGAAGGTTATAATCAATTCTATCGCAGATAAAATACTGCCCATATTTCTTATATAATGATGTTCCTGCATTAATTGAAGTAATTATATATGCTAAGTAATTATAGATGCTAAGTAATTATAGATACTAAGTAATTAGAGATGCTAAGTAATTGTAGATGCTTTATTAATACATATGATACGGATCAATAAGACATGGAAGGCCTCTGCCTATAACAGAACAGAACAGAATTTTTATTCTCATCACCTTTGTCATAGCAATGGTATACAGAGAAAAAATAGTTACATAAGATATACAATTCATTACATACAAGTGGCATGCGTGATCTTTCATACATTTCTTACATACATGTAAAACACACACAAATAGTTTGTATATCAATGCAATAGAAATAACGCACTAGAGTGAGGGGATATATGTTTACTTGTGATTTTTTTTACAGTATACTCACCTTGCATACCTGCCAACCCTCCCGTTTTGCGCGGGAGACTCCCGCATAAACGTCAAAATTCCGGAAATCTCCCGCTTTCCGGTCCGCTCCCGCGCGGGAGTATAGAATC
>JACSZP010022321.1:6599-26838 GCA_016161895.1 Pinna nobilis
ATGATTAGCAGCAATGATAATTAAAACAAACACATTAAAATGAGAACGTGTTACATTAGTGAACCTATTTTTGCTTTACTTATCAAAATCCTTCTCTCCATTTTGGCTCACAATGTTTTAGTATTGAGTGTTGGAAACCTCCCTTAAGACAGCAGAAACAGTTTGATGTCCCAGATCTTAGCCCTGACAATGCAACGTAGGTGGAAACAATCACAAATTACTATTCAAATATGCTGATCAGAAATAAAACTGCTCAATGAGATTTATGCTAATGAATCAGCCTGGGATATAGTAATGTGCATGAATTTTCCTATCTATCTATCTATCTATCTATCTATCTGCTTGATTGTCTTTCATTAATTCTATCTGCCTATCTATGCATCTTTTGATATTGGTTTGTTTTATTTTCAACGTCCAATTCAAGAATCTTTCACAAATATGGGATGTATGTACCTATGAAGGGCAATACACATTGTCAATGCCTGGCACTTATGGCCGTAGCGCAGGGAATGTTTATTAATTAGAAAAAATATTATACACAAGTATTGCTAATATGAAAATCTAGACATTTTTCTGCCACAATCTATCCTGAAGTAAAGGAGTATAACCACACTCATATATTGTATTTATCTAAATGATCTAGCCAACAGCTTATTATAGATCTGATTGTTTTATAACAAAAGTCAATTAAACGATCGACTGTCTATAAAAGAATATTGGATGACAAAAAACGAGAGGATTTGTAAATAAGTAGGATGGGAAAATGTCATTTGAGAATATGGAAATATGTGTGAACAAATTAATGAAATGAATAGTAAACAAACGGCTGACATGGATTGACTGGTTTTTCTATATAAAGCGTGCTGATATCATCTGTACGCATTATAGTCGGAGTGAAATTTGCATCACGCTAATTTTCTCTTTCCTGTTTTAGGAGTTGATTAAGATGTTCGTGCTTATTATTTAACACGACAGATCAAATTCAGTACAGTAAAATGAGTTTTCCGAAATTACTATATGATCTAAAATCATTGTTTAATTATTCTCGCGTATAGACTCAATACTTAGATAGTTTAATGTTGCTTTCATTTTTTATTTATGGTACACTAAAAAATTAATAGAATTATCGAAGAAATATATTGGTAAAGTAAAACAAATCTTGTTACACATAAGATATGAGTTCCAACAGTCACGTTTGAAGTCAGCATTTCTCAAATTATATGATCGTGATAGTGGATTTGTTTTCACCACTACATCCTGATGTTTGGTAGAATGCTGTCTGATGTATCTCATACATGCAATTTCTAGGCCGCTCTTCACATACTGATTTTAACTAACGATTACTCCGTTAACTTATCAAGACCAAGGGCTCACCGCGGGTTTGACCGATAAACAGGAGATGCTTTCTCGTCCTAGGCACCTGTAGCCCTTTTCACAAAAAATCTTACGATAAAAATCACTCGCAGTCGTAAGTGTAAGGAATTTCATTGTTGTTTATATGACAATTCAATAAATATAGTCACAATCTGATTTATACCATTATTCTAAATCAAATTTCATCACCATTGGTCAGTTTTATCGTAAAATGTAGAAAATATGATCAATTGAAAAACTGCTAACTTACGATTACGAGTGATTTTGATCATAAGCTTTTTTGTGAAAACGGCCCCTGATCCTACCTCTGGTGTACCCAGGGGTCCGTGTTTTCTCAAATCTTTATTGTATATTCCTTATAAGAGTTATGATATTGCTCCAGATACTTGAAACAACTGTAAAACAGAGTTGTGTTTATTACACGTTATAATAATAATGATGCAACTAATGGAAATATATGTTTGATTATAATGAAAATAATGATGATTATAAAAATATTAATGATTATATCATAACTAGCTAAAACATTTCTATTACAAAATTGCAATTTTCGTGTATACGTGTATTGTGCAAATGTAGCAATGTAGATACAGGGTTCACGGCGGGTATGACTATTCAACAGGGGATGCTTTCTCCTCCTACCTCTGGTGTGTGTCAAGGGGTGGATGTTTCCCCAACTCTTTATTTTGTTTTGCTTATAGGAATTATGAGATCTTACCTTTATCTTCTCATCTGATTGTGACAATCAATGCGTATTATGTGTAAATAAATAAGCGTTACAGCCATCAAAGGCAGTTAACTGGTCTTTTCCATACTCAATTTCATTAGCTATATCTTTGATATACTCAAATTCATTAGCTATATCTCAATTATAACCGGTACTTGTCTATTATTATACAGACTTTGTACTTACCCAGGGCAATGATATTTGTCAATGAAAAGAGATTCTCTATAAATAGCGAAAATTCCTTGTTTTAGTTTAAAATAAAATTTTGAGCAGTAGATATGACAGAGCACTCCTTTGAATATTTGCCTATGACTTATTTAGCCTATTTTCATTGTAAAAGAATTTTGTGTTCTTGTGAAACAGATTGCTAAACTAATTCACAGAGCTTCTGTACCTTCTCAAGCAAAATTAAAATCATTTTTGCAACCTCAAAATATATCAACACATGGCATATTCCTGCTAACAAATGTTTAAAATAGCATGGGAATGTGAAATAAACAGCATGCCAGAGGGCATAGCTACTGGTGTTTATTTCAGTTACATTGAACAGAAACATAATTAATTATCAAATATACACAGCAACATTTCGGATAGCGTTCCATGAGGAAAATACCTTAAAGTTTGATATTACGGCTACACAAGATGGAAAATTGGAACTTTGTTTTTCTTAAATGTACATTCATGAAAAATGACCTTTAAGTTTTAAATAATAACCAATTCTCAAAATATTGTGTAAACTCGCGGAAGAAGCTTAAATAAAACTATATATTTGACAGTTAACGAGACATACCGCCCTTGATGTCCGATAAAGAAACTGAGTGGATCCAATCAAACAATAGGGCTCACGGTGGGCGTGACCGTCAACAGGTGATGTGTACTCCCCCTAGGCACCTGGTCCCGCCTCTGGTGTGTCCAGGAGTCCGTGTTTGCCAAACCTTTTATATTTCTTCTTTATAGGAGTTAGGAGATTGATCACTGGTCGCTGCCTTGACGTTAAATCCAACAAAAAGGTCAAACAAGTTTTCCGATCTACAAGTCAACCTAAATTTCATTATCTAATGTAACAATTTTTTTATCAAAACATATTTATGTTCAAAAGTTTGACTTTTATTCGTGGGAACCGATTAAGGGGGCGATGTTCATAGTCTGTTCAGGACGAGTTAACGATTCAGCAGAAACTGGAAATGTGGTTTACATCTACTAATAATTTGATTATCTGTATTTAAATGATTTGAATGCAACCATTCTGAAGAATCTATAGTTGGATGATGATATAAGTTTTAGAAAAAAGTTCATCAAGAAAATTGGTTATTCTTGTGTTCCCGAAGGTTTTAACTATCGCATTGAAAAATAAGAAGAATAACCCTGTTATACGAAATTATTTTATAAATATTTGTCCTTTTTCCCATAGCTTTAAAAGAAATATCAAATTCATTATGCATTTCATCTAGAAAGTTGCTGCCTTTGCCAAAGAAGAGATAAATAGCCTTCGTTATAAGTTTTAGTAGGTTCGCTTATTATATATCGGCACAAGGATGTACAAATCAGTGGCATCTTGGAAATCATAAAAATAAGTTGACACAGTCCTCCGAATAAAATCACATTGTCTATGAATGCATATTTCTCCATCAATTAATTAGCAACTATAAGTCATTCCGTAACATCGATATAAAAATACCAACACTTACACTGGCTCTGCGCTAGGTGATTGAAAGACACCACTCTTCACTATCGTGCGTTGTCCCAAAGATACAATACAATAATAACAGATACCTAGCTATAAATCGGTAAAAAATCGGGTGACAATAAACTAATAAGCCTAAGGTGATACTGGACATTCATGGATTTCTGTAAAACAGAAAGCTTCCCCTGCAAACGGTCATAGTACATATTCCGTATTAAGACAAAAGTCTCCGAGAAATTTTATCCTAGTGATAATATGAGCTTCTCCTGTTTGCCTTTATCTCCAATGACTGAGATGTCACAAAAACCAACAACAACAACAACAACAAATACAACAACAAATACAACAACAATAATTATAATAACAAATAGAAAATATACAAAAAAGGCAATAAGAAATGTTTCTACTAGACTGTCCGTTTCTCATTATAGTTTTTTAGAAACGCCGACATCGGTCTACAATACATAAACCATTTACTGTTGTAATGTCGACTGGAAGTACACATAACCTATACGCTAAAGGAAATCCACGAAATATGCTGCATATCAGGTGAGAAAGTTTGATCTATAATTTTAAAATGTTTCTCCCCTCAAAACTTAAAACAGTTCCCCATCACATGACAAAAAATGGCGATTAGCGGCAAAGAACAATAAAAACGTAAGCAGAGAAAGGAATTCAAAGAAATCAAGATTTTCTATCTCAAATCGAAAGATAAATGATAAAATACTTAAAATAGGACCTTTTATTTCAAGGAAAGTCCCTGAAGTTAACAAAGTCAATGCCATTCAGTACAATAAACTATTGATAAAATTATCACAAAAGTACCGTTTGCACAAGCACTAATGCAGATTTTTTTTGCACAGCGGCAAGACTTCATTACTAATACACCAGCTTACCTACTTTAAAAATTAGCGTAGGCATATGACCTTGAAAACCAAGGGGTATATCAATAACATTAAATAATACATTACAAAACAGATGATACGATCGTGTAATACATAGGGGATTTATCAAAATTGATTATTTTGATAAAATATATAAGGAAGTGTCAGTGAAACTTTATAAAACAATGTTTTTGATATTAATAAGAAATTGATTATTTGTGTTGCGACAGCAATATACAAGGACCTGTTGGATCAGACAAATCAATAAAATTAATAAAAAACACAGGACAGTTATTGTTCCCATGGGAGAAGAATATTGCTATAATTGATACGGAGGTTTTAATATTTAAAAAGGAATTTTTAAAATGAACGTTATTACTTATACCTTTTTGCAAAAAATGAGTTGTGGTATAGGTGTCATGAGTCACCTTATCAGAGTCTCAGTTGTATTATAAAACTGCATATGGAACTGTTTTATTGACTAATAGAATTACGAATCGTAAGATAAGTAATGTTGAACAATATGAGTTAAATTAAGGACACAGATAGATAGACAGAAGTAAAAATAAAAATGAAAAACATAAAGAATAGATACATGTATAAGAAGGAAACAAAAGAGAAATAGATTGTATGTTTAAATTTGTCCTGAAAAAATCGAATGACAGACAACATGATTGTTTAAACATAAAAATGGAATGGAGAGTTGTTTTGGATACTGCTGCAGTATTGTATTTGATATTTTACAGTGAGGTCCCAATTTCAAGTCTAAATTGGGCAGCGATTAGCACCCACTTACCTTCTGGACAAAGCAGTAAAACAGACCCCAGGTCACAAGGGATATAAACATGTTACAAATCTATACTGCAATAGTCCTTACCATGGGGCAGTATTTCTGAAGTTTGCAATTGCTTAAAGCCAAACACAAAGTGATATGTCTGAAACAATGTTGAAAGTGACGTAAAATACATATCACGTAACAGACAACGTCCTTTCACCTTTGATCGTCCGCTTTTTCCTGTTTATGACAACATTACATTACCGGATATGACCTACAACCTAATTTGTAACATGAGAGGTACGACGGTTGAAGCCCTTCCGGAACACCTGAAGTCACTCTACGTTATACAGTGGTTCGTCTTATTCTACCTTTTGTTTTATGCTTTGCTTATATTTTTTGTCATAGTTTTGACTTTCGTTTAACAAACGATAGTTTGAATGAAACTTTGTATCTTCAGTATTCCTATTTCTGCATAATATAGTTATTGTTGCGTTGTTGTTTAACGTCGCACTCAAGAATACTTCACTCATATGGGGACGTCACCGTGTTCCGGTGAAGGGCGACAAATTTTGCCTGTGCTCGGCACTGATGGCCGTACAGCAGGGAGGATTCTTAACGTGTCAACACCTAATGTGACACGGGAACTCGGTTTAACTGTCTCATCCGCCAACTTCGGAGTGGCGTTGGAGGAATAGACTCCCGGATTCTTCGATTCGAAGTCGAACACGCTAACCACTTGGCCACGGAGGCTCCACATAATACAGTAAATTTCAGAAAGGAAATGGAGTTGATGAATATCTTTTCTATATTTACCAATATCGATAAGCAGCAGAATTCATTTTCGTAAATTCAGAAATCAGACCCACTTTAATTTCCATTATAACTTCTGGTTCCTTATTTTTATCAAAATGATTTCATGAAAATGACATTATACTATTTACTGTGTGTGTCTAAGGAAATAAAATCTAATCTTGAAATCTTTTGTTTTCCTTTAAAGTCATCACTAGACCTGTTTCAGCTGATAACCATTTTTGTTTTCAGAAATTGAAAACTGATATTCAGCCAAGATAAAGAAAGGATAATGTACGAAGTATTTTTTGTGTATTAAACCGTTGCGTGTCTAAAACATATACCAATCAAACATTAATCTCCCCACGACGGCTAATGCTTCTTAGGCGATAGCAAGAGTTTTCCGATCCGTGAAAAGAAAATTAAAACCAGCGTCCCTCATGTTTCTTGGATTTGATTGATCTATAATTTACAGATAAACATTAGACTTCGACTGATAAAAGCTTTCTTTTATGCCTAAGGTACAATAGATGTTGTTTCAAACCAGAGTCTGTGTGGTCAATGAAATGATTAAATTCAAATGTAATTACATCACACATTTATATGTATTACTCACTTTTATTCGGATTACTCAGCAAGCCTGTGATGAAATCTACAATTTTCTTTGTGTAAATTTCAGTCTAATCGATTTACATGTCTTGCACATTTTTCCGATATCTTTAGAGCGTCAGGTAATTGTCCATAATAAGAATTTCCCCCTTTCCTGTTCCTGTTCATGTAACTAGTATTTTGAAAACTTGNNAATATGGTGTGTGGATATTTCCCTTATGGATATTACAGGACTGAATATTCATGTGTTTTTCGTTTACAAGTTATCTTGCGAGATATTTATTTTGCGTGAGATTCTCACAAAGTATCAAATTCTCTTAATACTTTTGACAATATATTATGAAATGTCATCAGGTTCCGAAATTACAAAACACAAACACAGATAAACAGAATGTACGGTAAGAAGCTCAGCAATAAGAATTCATTTTATCTTTGTAAGATGTTCCCCGCCTGTTTACAAAATCAAAGCTTCACTTTTCACTCTAACTGAAATTTCCACAGCGATAAATTGTCATACAAACCGACGAAAACTCAACAAAAAGATTTAAAGTACATATGCCTACAGTGTCACCTCGCTTAATGACCACCTCACAACAACGACCATCAATATGCAGCCTCTTTATTATTATTCCAGCCTATTTCGACCTCACTCAGGAGCCAACATCACTAATCAAACGAATTTTATCCAGCCACTTGATTGAACTCAAAAGCGAGGTTCTAATGTACATAAATGCATCTTACATGTAATTTTAGGCTGAATATTAAATCTGAGATTCAACAACTAATAATTGAATTTTTTAAACGAAAACGAGTTGAATGAAACTATTTTCTTAACACCCAACGTCATTAGATCTTTATAACAAAGTGTGATTCAGATCAAAATGTCATTTCCAGACTCTTTCTCTACGTCAGTGAAATCTGACCACTGTCATTTTTAGCTGATCCTTGTCAAAACAATACTATATTAGGTTGAGTTCTATTTTTAATATAAGTGTTTTGGTAATTTGATACAATGCTTGCTATTCTTATTTTCTATAAAAGGAGTTGTGGTTAATTGTTTCATTGCGCACCGCATTTGGAAAAGGACATCGTACTTTCTAGAGAGAAATGCTATTTCCTGACTGTTATTGAATTGTTGCTATTACACCAAACTGAAATATTTCACTTTTACGGAGAGGTCAATTTTTGTCGGTAAAGGACGATGAATTTGGCCTATTCTGGGATCTTACGTTGACCTGTCCATATATGTATCGTGTATTGAGTGGGTCGCTAAAAAACAATACAACCAACTAATCCGTTTCATAGAAATGTAAAGGTAACGAACAGAGATCGATCTCATAATCCCTACAAAAAATTAGCAAAACAAGGAGTTGGGCAAACACGGACCCCTGGATACGCCAGAGGTAGGATCAGGTGCCTAGGAGGAGTAAGCATCCCATGTAGAAGGGTCACACCCTGCTTTATGGATTTTGTAAAGAACCGTTTCCTTGCATATTTTACACGACCTCAAAATCAAAAGGAGACCATGCTGAACACTGAACCGTGGATCACGACCCACTTGTTATGAGTGAAAATTGTGAACGTGATACATGGTCGGGAACTGGAAGTTCATTTAAGTTGGAAAATTTAACTTTTCGATTCTACCCTTCATACAATATTTACAGACTTTAAGCTTTAAGACTCACGAGTCCTGAAGTCATGGTTAATCGGAGAAGGCTTACAATATTTTTGTCGAGTGTTTTGCATGTGCTGTCATTGAAGAGTGAGAGATCTTATTGTGCCAACAACTACCTTGACATGGGATCTCGATTTTTACTGTTTTATTCAAGGGACAACAAATGCTATGTGCAATTAAGAAAAAAAACACAAAATATTTACTTTTCCAAAGAAAGCCTGTCATGTTCATATATAAGTCTTATACTCATTATTCGGCTGCATTATATAATGATCATCAGTTTGCCCTTTTCACATGACAAATCTTACGTATAAATCTCTAACTTAAAACTACTTTGTATAATATACTTTCAAATACATTATCTATTAGACCTCAATATTTTGGAGAATGTGTTAAATAAACAAAATAAAAAATACTATAACGATACAAATACTGATGAAAAGGAAAAGATATATAACTTTGTGAATATCTAATTTCAAATCGTGCACACATTAGGTAAACTCAATTTTTGAAAAAAGGCGAAAATGACGGCGTTTTATTTATATAATTAGTGATATAATTCTTTAAATTCTGACACTTTTCAGTTTTTTGTACTTATAGTTAGTGTAACTGAAATTTCAATACGATCAGATTCTGTTTTCATTAGAACAGATCGATGTAAGCTTTGTGGATTTGGTACATTTTTGTCTGGGCTGTTATCAGTGTATCTTGTGTAGCTTTTTTTTCAAATCAGCTGATGTCGGTATTACTTTTCCCGTAATCTCCGCTCTGGTACGCGTAGATAAGATCTACATCCCCTCCTTGTTTAATTTCATATCATATGTCGCACTGGCAATATAGTCGGCTTATATTTTGGATATTGATTATTTATATTGACACCGCCAATAAATACATTTCTGCGGAGAAAATTCAACAAACGTACTACGTACGCTCATAGATAAACACGCTGTATCGGACTAGTGTGTATTTAAATTCACATCCGCTGCATGGTTAATCCGCCTGTCAAGTTTTATCTTAATGCGTATTAACTAAAATGATTTCCAGACTATTGGATGTAGTAGACGAACCATATGGAATCATATTTCCGTTTTTTATGCGATAAAAGTTTTTTTTTGTATTTTATCGGCGGACGTGTTCTTTTAATAATTGCTTCAGACATAAAATTTAGATAGCAACGTTGACAAAATATATTTAATAAGAATGATAACAAATTTTGTTCGACGTTTTGTTGTATCTATTATGTATCTGTTTTTATCATTATGCAAAATAAGTTTAACTGAAAGCTTCAACAGCAAATGTTACTTACAAATGTACACAAGAAGCTCATTTAATTGGTATCTCTAACAAAAGGAATATCAATTTCTGTAATCAATATAAATTGTCTATAATCCAGGGGTCAAACGCGAAACGTGCATTCTATTTCAGAATGATTAGTTTAGATAAGTTATTTTACCTACTGTAATTTAAACAAAGATTTTAATAATTCATAATGAACATTGTATGTAACAAAAATATGAACGACTTCAACGACAACTTCTACGTCGCAGAAATATATCAATATTAAGCTTAACTTCTTGAAATTACAAATGAATGAAGAAAGTGTTAAGAAACACTCCCAAGATTATGCATAAATACCCTATGCCAAATCTTTTGTGTAATTGCCGCCATACCAATTTGAGATTAGATGAGAAGTGAATTAAAAAAAATCAAGTTAGCCATGTTCCTTTAACCACTTCAGTGCGTATGACGGATATATCCGTCATGACATTAACTTTCCCTGAATGCTTATGACGAGTATATACGTCATTAAAATGTATATTTTGCAACATTAATTATGCAACGTCATAAAGATACCATTACGTCATAATACGCACTAAAGTGGTTAATGAAGTATTGGCATGCATCAAAGTATAGATCTATAGTGATTAAGGGAGAATCTAAGCTGAATTAAAAATGCGTTCCATCATGAAAGGACGAAAAAAAAAAGCGAAAAGTTACAGATATACGCTAGTTATAAGTGCTTATTTACAATTTTTCATACGGGGGCTTGCTGAGGTATCTACAATGGTATTTTACAGTAGATACTCCGTTTACTGACAATGTTTCTGAGAAACGCGTCATACGTTGCGTGAAATGATATTTCGTTCCACATTAAGCTATGCCATATCAGTTTTTAAAATTAGACATGAAACAATCACACCTTATCAATCACACGTGTGTAGGCAAAGACAAATAAAGCAAAGCAAATTTTATACATTTCTTGAGAAAAATGAGGTTTATAACAGAATGGACTGTCATTCAAAATATTGATATGGACCTCAGCCTCTTCTCACGCACATAAAGCTCCACAACTTTACATTTACTGCCATTTTACCCACATTACCCCGATTGCAGCTATTGATCAAAACATACGAGAGACTGTATACTAAAACCCCGTCTCAATAGATTCATATAAGTGGAAAATTACGGCAGTCATGCAGGAAATTCCAAGATCCAGTCATGAATTTCGACATACCTTTATGTCCCATTTCCTGAAATATCATATATATAACATCCTTATGACCCGAGTAGTAGATTTAACCTCACTTATACCATGTTCGGCGTCCAGGTTTATTCTTTTGTCTAGTTTTGCCGCAATACTGACGTTCTTACGATAAGGAATGCTTATTTGTCTTCATAGTAGATTAATACATGAATAGCGGAATTTGTTTTGCTGAAAAAAAATTAAACAGAAAATTGTTCATATCAATTTGAATCAAGGAAGGTGGTAACTACAAAACATTCGTTTGTTACTATACAGCACGGATCATTGGTAAGGGATCTTACAGAGGACGCTAACTCCCCGGTGAACCAGATCTTACAATATTTATTTTGTCATATTTTACAAAGAATTTTAGCTTTCTGATTACAAAAAATCGCCTTTTTAATACAAGGAATGTCTCGTCTTTTTGTTTCGTTTGCTGTGATAAGAAATGTAGGTTATCCAAAAGCCAAATGACAATGGATACTGCGTTCTATCACCATCCACTGGCATAACCGAAATAAACCGGCGTTACTACTTTCTCATCACTTTCCGTGAGCAAATCCATTTTTAACCTCTAATCAATCTCTCTAGGCCCTGTTATAAATCTCCGGAAGACGTCCTAAATGCTGTGTTCATTGAAAGCTTTGATTTTCTTTGTATAAAATGATTGTAGGTCATCGATGGTGAAAACACTTTTTGAAATGACTATTTTTCTTCTAAAAATGAGGTCATGTACTTAGGGGGTGTGCAATTTAGTTTCGATGAGTGAGTAGAACGCCATTGTATTGATTGACCACAATCTGAACGTGTTTCTAGGTTATAACAAGTTAAAGCAGCGGATAAATAATGGATGTTTGGTAGATTCATTCCAATGTAAGTTCAAAAACCTTTTCATTACAACGGGTGAAAAGACGAAAATCCACATTTTAAATATGTCCTTCGGATTAGAGAGTCAAACCTAGACAAATGTCTAGTTTATGGCCCTACGTAAACAAACGGTGACGTCGCCGCATAGGTGAAAGATTCATATTTGGGGCATCAAACAACGAACCAACAACACGTACATGTCAGCTCCAAAGAATAAACAGAAGCACTTATTACCGATAAGTGGTCTGTACGTAAATTTTTGTTTATTATCTTTGTTTACGACATTAAAACCTGTTTTAGCAGCCACATGGTCGTACAGATATTTTTGTTGCTCCGATATACAATTAGCGTACAACTCAACCTCTCGATAACAATCTCCTTTAAAGTTAGTTGATAAGTCAAAGGTAGTCGTAATATACAAGTTTCACTGTCATAATTTTTAGGCGGACATTATAGACAAGTGCTAAATATACAGAGGTCGCACAACGGATATGTGCGACATGTATGTAATCTCGTTTTATTTTGTAAAATCAATAAATTGCTAAATCATATTGGAATGCATTATATGTTGGGTCACAAACACGCCTTTTGCCAATAATGACGTTTTTGTTTTTCTGATTTGAAAAAAATGAAACGTTTTGAAAATTTATGAGGGCTTATTGAAATTTCTCGAGATCATAATGAACCTACCGTATGATATTGACTTCTATGTCAAGTTGGATGACCTTCAAATAACATGCTGCATATCAATAAGACTGAACTTATCACTGAGGTGAAAGGTCAGATAGTTAAAGTGTCTTAGCACATAAAATAACATGGAATAGTTTTGGCGTGGGTGATGCGAATTACAGTCGACAAGTTCACCTCAATAAGTCATTTGGCAGATATTTCTGAATAATAATGCAACGAAAATAACCTAATTAAAACATTGAAATGTACCATATGCAATCATCAATCGAAATTTGCGACGTTTTAATTACATTTTACTACTATAGATGTCAGTTTTCCTTTTGTTTTCCGCTCGCATCTATTAAATCATCGATTGATGTATAGTTTTATTACTATACAAGGTTGTATGGCCTTTCGAGCAGATTTCCTTTGATAGCTAAGCACGTATGAAAGTGTGCACCAGCTCCAAGTGGCTGTCTTTGTAGTGGATCAATTGATTATGATTAACATGGACCGTTAATCAAATATTAATTAAGGTCTTTTTCCTAGCTTCAATAAAACTTTAATTACGGCCTTGGTTTATTCATAAGTCGTACATCACTATCATCTACAAATTGTTTATCTTCATTAATTTTTCAGATTTTACTCTCCGTTTAAATTGTTATTGAATTGAAAGTTCGAATGTATTGCTCCATACAATAATTATGTTCAAGGACTTTTGAAAAGTGATTTATATAGCTCAGGGCATCCGACGTATGCCTCAACATTTTTATAAAGACATTCTACAGTTTCCACATTATCACAGATATGACGTCCTCATAAAAAACAACACGATAACAGCTATGCATTATGGATGCACTTGAAATTAACTGAAAACTGGTTTTATGAAGAAGTTTGCAGACTACATTACCACATGATTCATTAGTAAAATGACCAACATGCTTTAAACTTAATATACATGTATTAAAAAATAATTGCTTAAACATGACTAACACTCCGTATTATCTACCTCAATATAAGTTTTTGAGCCCAATTTTCTGCCTTCTCATCTTTTCAAACTTTATTTTGTTTATTATTTACACATTTTCTGACTGATTAATATTGGTGAAAATATGCTGTTGTTGCATCCTGAATATTAAAGTAGAGTGCTTTTGCCAGAACTGATCACGAGAGGTCAAGGTAAAGGTGAGGCTGAAAATTAGCTCAAGTACAATGCGTTGCTACAGAATAGGATATGTACCATTTTCACGGTTTTCCATCACTCATCGGCAATTTTCATTTCGGGCAATAAGTGGCATCTTTCGTTTGATTAACGCATCTCGTGACATATGCTTGACTACCATCACCATGGGGATCGCAAGTAAATATCACTATTCGGGCAGCTATTTTACGGATGGAACAACCGATAGCACACTCTTTTCTCTTTGACGTTTTTATTGGATGTGATAGATGAATTAGTTGTGAACAATGGGGCAATGCCAATTTTAGGCGCATTAATACATTTAGAATGAAATTAGCTCTGCGATCCTTCTTATTCAAGATAACGTAAAATAAATGAGACCTTGTGCACAAATGCAAAACCTAAGTCAAATAAAATTGCGGGAACACCAAATTAACAGTGATACCTTTTACATACAGCAAATCAAAAAGGAAATATTATAAGCAGAAATCAAGTGATTATGGCATAATTTGAATAAAAAGGAAATTCATTGTGTCTAAGGAGGTCAAAGGTCAAAGATCACATATGAGACAATTGTCAACTCGATCTGAAACAACACCTGAACAAAAACAACAACAACAACAATCTATGTCAGAAGGGTAAAGACCTATCTCATCACGTTTATATTATATAAAGAATATTGCGAACAGATAGAGTGTTCTACTTTAGACCGGGAAGCTGTGTGTTCGAATCTCAGCATTGGCAGCTAGATATTCTTGTCCTATGGATTAGACAGTAAAAAAGAATTCGAGGCTCTTTTCGTAATATGCATCGCCATGATCAATATTCCAAACCTTTTATTGACCGTATATGCCGGGCACAGGCGAACATTTGTTGCCCCTTGCAGATACTTGGTTTAGTCCCCATATAAAATTGCGGGAACACCAAATTAACAGTGATACCTTTTACATACAGCAAATCAAAAAGGAAATATTATAAGCAGAAATCAAGTGATTATGGCATAATTTGAATAAAAAGGAAATTCAATGTGTCTAAGGAGGTCAAAGGTCAAAGATCACATATGAGACAATTGTCAACTCGATCTGAAACAACACCTGAACAAAAAAAAAAAAAAAAAAAAAAAACAACAACAACAACAACAATCTATGTCAGAAGGGTAAAGACCTATCTTATCACGTTTATATTATTTAAAGAATATTGCGAACAGATAGAGTGTTCTACTTTAGACCGGGAAGCTGTGTGTTCGAATTTCAGCATTGGCAGCTAGATATTCTTGTCCTATGGATTAGACAGTAAAAAAGAATTCGAGGCTCTTTTCGTAATATACATCGCCATGATCAATATTCCAAACCTTTTAATGACCGTATATGCCGGGCACTGGCGAACATTTGTTGCCCCTTGCAGATACTTGGTTTAGTCCCCATATAAAAGTAAGGTTTTCAAGAGGGATTTAAAAACAACAACAGCAACAACAAAAACAATTCAGCAACGGCAACTTCAATGAAGAAATAAAACGGTCATGTGATCAACATTTTATTCTATGTACAAATCAATTTACATAAATACTTTTTGTAAATGTACATCATATCTTGTAATCAGCATAAAGTACAACCGATTAATTGTCAGAAATGTACTAAGATAATGGTAAAATACATTGGTAATTCAGTTTTTCTCCAGCCTTGAGGCTAATATCAATTTTAACACCATCAACTTTATCAGTACCCCGCAGCTGAATGATGACAAAGGCATAGACAGAAAGGAAATATGCTTAAGTCCGGAATTGCATGTTAATCATACTCAAATAAAAAGTTTCTTTTGTTTTAAGAGACCGTCCAAGAGAAGGAGCAAATGCCAGTCACATATGACAGGTGCTCTTTTAATTCAGACGATTAATATAGAGAAAAAGTATTGGAACCATTCATGTAGGTCACATTAGACACGTAGCCCATTAATTCAGTGGGTCACTAAGGTAGGTATGGTATGGTATGGTATTTTTGTTTACCGTCCCACTCAAGAATATTTCACTCATATGGAGACGTCACCGTGTGCCGGTGAAGGGCTAGAAATTTTGCTTATGCTCGGCACTGCTGGCCGTAGAGCAGGGAGAGTTCTTTAACGTACCAACACATACCGTGACACGGGACCTCGGTTTATACTGTCTCATCCGAAGGACAGGGACGGCCAACCGTGGAGCGGCGCTGACGCGGCTCGAACCCGGATCTTCCGATTCGCAGTCGAACACGCAAACCACTCGGCCACGGAGGCACCCACTAAGGTAGGTAAAACTATAGATGACTTTTTCAAATATTGGTATCAAAGCGCCAAAATGCTGAATTTGATGTCTATGGTTCCTATTTAAGTTAAATCAATGTTTCCTAGGCATATGCATTACACGACAATCGACTGCATTTATGCAAAATATATGTTTGTTTCAATGCATATAAAATCTTGAGTTATCGGCAAAAAATATAGTAGGCTGATGCTTTCTTTCAAATACATTTTGTGGAGATCTAGATGATGAACAACATTTAACATAGTTAGAGCAGCTTGGCATTCGCCATGGCTTCCAAGCTAAAAATGACATTTCAAGTAAATGGTCACTAAAAAAACGTTTTTAAAATCCTGTTACTTTGAAGTCTTCTTGACTTTTCGTAGATGATACTTTTCTAGCGTCTGAGAAAGTTTCTCGATTTCTCGTATTATATTTCCATAAACAAAAATTTGTCCTGAATACATGAGACATATTGACATACGGATGGTCAAGAGTGAACGCTTCGCAAGGTGTCGCAGTATTCAAATATGTATGTATAAATGCAAAATGTTATTTTTAATATCATTTTTAGCCAAATCGAATATCAGGTATACTTAACATAATTCAAATATAATATAAAAAGGAAGATGCTCACATACCATTCACCGTTACACTAGAGCTCGTGAATTCAGGGCAAAAATAACCACTCAAAACTAAGCGCCAAGGCTAGGCGCCAGGGCTAAGCGCCATGAAGGAACTAACATTTTGCTATGTTTCATTGCCAAAATTCAACAAAACTTCAATTTACACCCGAGGGCCAGTCCTTAATGCTATACGTTGAGTGTCCAAATTCAGACAAAAATATTTTGAGATCGAGTCTCAGCGGTTATATATCCGGCATATTTTTTTCTGCCCCTAGAATTACACTGTAGATAAGACAGTACATTGTACAAATAATGACACTTCAATGTGAAGTGTTGCCGTGGCTCATTACGTATTCCTCGTTGCACAGGAAAAAGTCTTTAACTTAGGTACATATATTTCTAAAGCCTGCATCATCTAAATGCTGCAACGATATGACAGAAATTATGTGGAAAGTGGAGTAGAATACTGTTTTAAGAAACCATTCAAGGCAGGATACATTAAGGGTCACATAGGGGATGTGAATTGCGTGGGAAAATCACCTTGGAAGATTATATTAAGATCACATAAGACAGGTAGTCTTTTAATTCATTGACTTATCACAGCTGTTTAGACTGTACTAATGCAGCGATATGTCATCTGATATACTCTGCTGAGTTGTACACTGTCATAGCAAAACTAATGCTATGAGGAAACATTTTATTCATTTACACCGATATGATATCAAATGATTTTACTCATGATGACGAATGTGGACAAAATCTTCAAATTTGATATATCAGTGAATCAGAAATAAAACTAACCGTTATGTAGATGTGACTGATGCAGTTATTACTGAATCTTTACAATAAATCGCATAAAAAATTGATTCATAAATACATGTCTTAAAAAGAAAATCTGCACATTAATTAAAAAAATCAGATTCTTAATGAAACAAAACGAAAAAATTACATCATATATGCTATATGTACTGAGGAAACATTATATAGAATTTCAATGTTTTCTACTCAAAGATGTACCACTACTCCTTTATGATTATAACACCACATTTGGAGTAGACGCTCATTACTAGAAATTTAATGCTGACAGATGATTTAAAAAGGCATTTTGAAATACCATTCTGATATTCTGTAAAGTGCCTGACCGGAAGAAGCACATGGAAGGAGCAATTGCAATACATGATCCTAGAGTACCCGTTCCGCACAGTTTGTTTACGAAATTATTTTAAAAGAGTTTGCTATCGCTAAAGGACACTTATATCCGTCTCTCGCACAATTTTGTACTCATATAGTTTTGTCGAAATGTACATCTTTAGTAGAAATCCCATTGCACACAAACGCAATTTATTCAATAGTTCTAATACATTATCAAAATTAAAAATACCACATAATATCTATCGCATGATAAGTGTCACACCATATATCTCTTTACTGACCTACGTTGATGCTTCATTATCATCACTTTTCAACAAATTGCTGCGCAGGTCATTCAGATACAACTAATAGAATTGATCAAAGTTGGTAGATGGATCGGAACTGAAAAATAGCGTCAATACGAGTCGTGTCCAATCCCTGTGTTATAAAATTGTACATGTACATACATTTGCAAGTTTTGTCCTTCAAATTACTATGCACACATCCCGACCTCATGCTGCCTATGAACATACACCGAGGTCATCACAGGTATTGCGTGGTCTGGTTTTGTACTGCAAGGCGACCATATGTTCTTCTAATACGAACGATTGAAGTAACGGTTGCTCTGAATATCAAAGTAGAAAACTTGACCTGTGTCCACAAGGCATCTTTTGAGATCTGCATTATGCCATGAGGAAACTGTATTTTTCTGACAATATTTTTCTCTCAAAATCTATGAAATATATCAATTGCTATTGTCTCACCTCAGAACTAAAAATAGAACAAGGAGGGTGCTTAGGAGCCAGTATGTCACCGAGTTTATATAACCACAATTACTTCCGCCCTGTCCACTTGCGATGGTTCCCTTCCCTGTAATAGATTAAAATTCAGTAATTATTCTCTTTGATGTCCAGACATTTCACTAACCACTAGAGCAACCAACAATACATGAGTCATTTATCCGCAGATACTCATATAAAATTAAATCTGAATCACTCAATGTCATCTCATCCTAAGCTGAATTAAAAATCGTCAGGTATTAAGGAACAAAAGAAATTTTAGGAAAGAATTTTTTTTCATTCATCCCCCACAAGGAAAAGTATTTCCAAAAAACCGCCATTTTTATTATGTGAGATTATTAAAACAGGAACTTACACAAACATAAAATAATACATCATCTTATGTATGTATGTATGTATGTATGTATGTATGTGTGTGTGTACGTACCTTTGTTTTTCTATCTTTCTGCCTATCTTTTGGTTATGTAAGACAGCAAAATGACCTTGCCTACATTAACCTGTCTCACTATCTAACCTATGCAATACCATTACACTGATGCAAGGCAATAATTCAATGATATGAGACAAAAAATGATTTCTCGTATGTCTGGTGTGGTATTCTTCCTTATGTGGTGAGACAAATAATGTTCTTTCCATGTAAGGTCAGTCTGTATTTCTTTCGATGCATATAGTTTGCAATAAATCAGAACGAATCTTACAGACTACAAGACAGGTACTATCATTTCTGTCGATAACCCGTCGTGCACTTACTCAAGTTTTAATTCAGGAAATTGATACGCATTCAATTACATTGAAAACTTTATTATTGTCTCCAATACTTCTATTTGCATCGGGAATGTCTTTTTTATACGTTGATAATTGGATGATAGTGCTAATAAATTGAAATAATTGGTATTATGTCTTCTTAATTCCTCAATATTCAGCATGTTTTCAGTTATTTGACGTATTTTACGAGAATTGCTTTTCTTAAAACGAAACAGTGACAGACAAATAAATGCGACATTGTAACTAAATTCAACACAAAACACTAAAAATAGAACTGACAAACATTTTGTCATCGTTTGTTTTCGAGAAAGTGAATTACATTGAAATAACGTTAAGCATCACATTATAAATCTGCGCTGTTGCAAATCGGTTCTTTGATTTAAAAAGGTATAAAACACAGGTTTAGATTTGATTTTCTTGCAAATCAATTCTAGTTGAGTAGTACGAAATAGAAATTCGAGTAATTTTCAATACAGAATTATGATAAAACCCACAAAATAAAAGGATAAGAGACGTGTCAAAAATGAAACATAGATAACAATTTATTTATTTATTTTTGAGTGCTTTTTAGGGGGGCGTAAGAATACATAGCGGCAGCTTATGTTTATTATCTAAGGGGTGAAACTTATTATAAATCAACACTGGTTTACACCTCCGGTATTCGTAAGTAAACTGTAATGAACAAGGTATTAGTGAAG
This sequence comes from Pinna nobilis, assembly GCA_016161895.1. Lineage (NCBI taxonomy): Eukaryota > Metazoa > Mollusca > Bivalvia > Pterioida > Pinnidae > Pinna > Pinna nobilis. The sequence continues at coordinate 26,649 of JACSZP010022321.1, forward strand.
CTCGAACCTGTGCTGACCGGAGGTAGGGTGGTTGATGATGTATAGCACAATGTGTTATCAACTCGACCATAGCTGCTTCAATCATTATTTCACCTCATGTGTGTATTTGAGTATGTTTCTGTATAACTATACATACTTGCATGTTAGTTGTTGTTGTTGTTGCGTTGTTGTTTAACGTCCCACTCAAGAA
>JACSZP010022322.1:0-16121 GCA_016161895.1 Pinna nobilis
GTCATGTTTATTTTGGCTGATACCATGTGACACTAGGACAATATAGATGATCCTTCTTTATTTGTCTGTTTTAGATCTCCACATAGTCTGTAAGGAGATTGTTGAATATATGTATCAACACTTAAAAAGACAAACTCCTATAATTCATTTGCATACATGACTACTGTTGCAAACACTAGACATTCTTATTCAGCAGGCATGGAAGGTGCAGAGAATGGTGTGAAGCAATACTTTATCACACAGCATTATTTTTTGTATCTACAAAGTGCATTCTTAGTCTCTGGTTTCGTGCAAATTGTTCAATAACATGACCTCGAAAGAATTCAAAGTGGATTATATCTGTACACCCAAATATCTTTTCTTAATATTATTAGTGTATTCAGAGGGGGTTGAATTTAATATATACATGTACATAAGGGTTATACACAGTCAATTATAAGGTACATAAAACTTACAACATTTTATTTTCATTTATACCTTCTGGGTGATTTCTTGGCGATGAAGTTCACCCTCTAATAGATCCCACTTTTCCTGCAATTCTTCACTTAATGTTGGATATACAAGCATTGAATGTTGGTGACATACATATGGTGTACCAAAGTACATATGGTAGTTACATGTACTTGGTTCTGTGACATTTCTTATTTCATGTTTTTCTCCACACTGCAGAATTACCTGTAATTATAACAGTCATTGTGATTTACAGTGAAGCTTGTATATAAACTCATTATAAAGCTAGACCTCCATGGTGACACAAGAAAACTTATCTTTATGGAGATGTGGTCTTTATATAGATGTTGATTTGAGCACAAATGGTACTGTTTGTGACCAGCTGGTGGTCACTAGAGCATGTTTTATTGTATTTTCATTGCTGTCATGACCGTATTAAGTCTTGTATAGCACAAGGTTAGGACTGCCTTAAAATTCCAGTCTTAGAATCATCAAATAAATCCATGATACATATCAACATGTACAGTAATGACACTCATTAGTTGGCTGGTTGTATTGTTGTTTAACATCTCACTCAAGAATCTTTCACTTATATGGAGACATCATCGTGTGCTGGTGAAGGAAAACAACTTTGGCCTATCCTCCACACTTATGGTCATAGAAAGAAGAGGGTTCACCAACATGCCTATGCATACTGTGACACGGAACCTCGGTTTTCACTGTCTCAACTGAAAGACAGGTTCAGTCAACTGCAGCCTGGCTTGGATTCAAACCCACTACCAGAAGGCAAACACCGGGCTCAGCCATGGCGACAACCATGTGTCATTTGTTTTCTCAGGACTGATCAAATCATTTGGAGATATCTGAAATTTGTCAAGAGGAGTATCTGCCTTCACTGTTACATTTGCACATGAATTTTGTAAGGTGTTATTTTGTCTATCTGCCTTGATGACATGAACATAGACAATATTTAATAAAAGTGCTGCCTTTTGGCAGTGTTTGTAAAAGTTAATCAGTTATACTTGTAGCATTATTAATACATGTATAATTAAATATAATTCAAAAGAATGAAAAGTCAACACAGATTAGGAATCACCTTAATGGAGCGGAAAATTTCTCCACATTTTTCTCCTTCACGTAATACCATAGCTGTAAATGTATTGTTTATAATTTCCCACTCCTGCCACACTCTGAAAAGATATGATGTTAGTCAGAATGACTATTGCTTGCTACACAAGAGGATTGCTTTCTTATTTCTAAGCTGATTTTGAAATTTATCTTTAAATTTTCAGCTGGACCTATACCTTTTGTGACAAATAAATTAAATGAATAATTTAGAAATAGATTTATCAGAAAGGACAACTCATTCCAAATTACTGAGAAAAAATACATGGTTTTTTTTTTTCAAAATAAACAATTCATATACAGTCGAGCCTCATTAATCTGGACGCTTCACCTTCCGGATGAAACTTGCTTGTAATCCCTATGGCTAGAATAAAATTCTTAGATAAGTTTTACAATTCATTAAACTTATGTTACATTATGATTGCAATAACATTTAAAGTTTAAACTATAGTTTTTCCTGCCATAGAAAAAATAACAATGCAGATCTTTGAATACTGTAAAAGCAGTGAATGGTGTATAGGGACTTCCAAAATAATTAACAATACCACACAAAAAGGTATTTAATAAGCTTGAAAAATATAAATAGATGGACAAATGTTATATCCCAATTGCAAAATTTAATAAACTTTCCCAAGTAAAACATACAAAATTTGAAAAAGAAAATTAGAATTCTTACAAAAATGAAAATGTAGGTGTGTATGGATGTCCTGCAAAATAAAACCAACTAGAATTGTCCTAACGGGACCCACATGGCAGCATTTATAAGGAACTGAGTCATGTGACCTTGACCTTTCGACCCTTAGATCAATACATATCCTCCTTGAGTCATAGGCAAACCATGTGTGAAGTATCAACATTGTAGACCCACAGGTAATGAGTTATGGTGCGGAAACCATTTTCATGAAACAGATTCATGTCACCTTGACCTTCCGACCTCAAAATCAATAGGGATCCTCCTTGAGTCATGGGCAACCCATCTGTGAGTATCAACTTTGTAGACCCATGGGTACTTGAGTTATGGTGCGGAAATACATGGACAGACAGACGTCTGGACAGACATGGTGAATACAGTATACCCCCCTACAACTTTATTGGCAGGGGGTATAATTACTATGGAATCATCTATCATAAAAAACCTTTTGTCTGGAGAGAACACTTACAGAAAAACAATTCATTAGATTATCTCCAAATAAAACCTGTCTTGAATGATCACCTGTCTTGAATGATCACATGTCTTGAATGATCACCTGTCTTGATAGATAATTGTTCCATGGATGCAAGAGTGGTCCCTCTAGACCTGTTCTACTGTAGATTGAAAACTGTTGGAAGAGTTAGCCTGACAACCCATGAATCCGAAACAAAGACAGATGGACAGGAGTAAACATATAAATAAATACATAGATACATACATCTAAGACTACATGAAGAAAACAAGTACATTGTTGTATTTGATATTAATGTTGCTTATAAATGTCACAACTTACCCTAAAATACCAATAAAGGGATTCCATCTGAATGACTGCTCAAACTGACTGACATTTGAAAAGGGACAGAATTCATACTTATATCTGTAAAAAAAAAAAGAGTAAATGCTGTTTCCAAATCTTCATAATATGAATATGTAACTGAAATGATATTGTAGGACAGAAGCTACCTGGTAAGTGTAATTCTCTTTGAAAAATTGCATGTTTGTCTAATATCACAATCCCTGACCAAAGGTTTATATCATCACACTCAGTACATTGTATGCTTCATATACTGATCAAATAAAATTGTACTTTATGCATATCTCCTTTAATTCAACTTCATATCATTGAAGAAAATATTTGTTTTAGTAACAGTAGATATATTCACAACTTGTACATGAATATGCATGAAAGAAGTCAAGATAATTTTAAATCAAAAGCAATTTGTAAGATCCACCTTTGTTCTTATTCAAAAGAATAAGACTACATTATTCCCATCATTCATGTAAGTTTAATACATACACATCTGTTTCTTTGATAAAACATTTTCCTACTAATCTTCTTAAATGTTCTGGTCCTGAGAAGTTACTAGGCTTAACTCTCATGGTCAACTTCTTCTCCTCATTGTGATACTGATTTGCAAATTGGTAACTGTTCATTCTGAAGCAAAAATAAATAAATACGGTAAACAAATTACAGCGAAAACGGTTTTGTTGCATTTTATAAAGGTTGATAAGACTACATCTAGAGTGGAATTATTTCCCTTTATTGTCCTTTTAGAAGTGTGTTATTCATTAATATTAACAATTCAAGTCCAAGAATGTGTTTTTTTTTCATCTATTTTTATTTTGCATTCAGTAGACCATATGTGACAAACAAAGCTTTTAAAAGACATTATTGACTTGCATTTTAAATGGTAAAGGATATAAGTAATGGTTGCATTCCTGAAAATATCTGTCTACACTGATCATACAATAAATAAAAGGGCTGGAAATAATGTGTTTATTTCTTTCAAAACATAGACTTAAAAGAGTATTTCACTTGAGCATATTTTGAGAGAAATTTTGATTTACAAAATGATAACACATGAACAATTTTTCATGACCCATTGACATACCATAATTTTAGCACAAACAACATCCCAGTGCTTCAGTAACAATGCTTCTTGAATACTTACCCATAATTTGATGGCTCTTCTACTATCTTCATCTTGACCATTTCTGCATTTGATTAAACTTAAATGTGAATTTACCACTGTAACTACAAAACCAGGCCTTAAATACAATGTTTGTAAGAATTATTCACATAATACTAAAAGTAATATTTGTATACTGATTCAGAAATATGGAAAGAGAACGTACAAACTGATATTTAAGGCATTAATGTTAATGACCATTGAATTAACCTAATTAAATATAACAAAACATTGTTCTTTTCTACTTTGGGAGCAAGTGAATGACAAGAATTTATTGGTCATCTGTCATCATTCTTTTGATAGGTTTCTCACATGAGGTACATGTATTAATTGATTTGCCAATTCAACATTAATAATGCCAGTTATAATTAATAGAACTTGGACTATGGTTTGATATTGATAAAAACAGATCATCGTTGTAGAGAAGTTGACTGATGATCAATTATTTCCTATGTGCTTACTCAATTGGCAAGAGATCCTAGAAGGATCCATCCTGATGCTGATGATCATTAGATCTCAGATATACCCATATTACAGACTGTTCTTTCCCCTTTTGCTCTAAGTTCTCTATATGCCTTCAATAACTAGACTCTCAACTTCAATTTCAATTCCTTTTTGAGCTTCAAATTTTTATAATCATTTCCAAAAATGAAATGTGGCATGCAATAAAAGAACCCAAGGAAACCCCATGACAGAGTTTAGGAAGATCTCCTCCCTCAGTACTTCTCAGAAAAAGCCAATAATGAAATGGATTTTTTTAAATATAATTTCCCCCATTGAGGTCCCAAAATTTTATGTAGATAAGTTTCAAATTGTAGCATGCAAAGTAACACTAAAAGGGCTACCTCCATGCCATATTTGAGGAGGATCCCTTCTGTATTTTTTCAGAAATTGTTATAACGGGACTGAGTTTTTAAAATCTGAGTTCACCCCTTGGGAACACAATTTTTTGGGGGATAAGTTCCAAAATGAGCATGCAAAACTAAACTTCAAGGGGAACCATTATGCAAGATTTGAGGACCATCCCTTCATTACCTTCCCAACAACGAGATTTGAGGAAGATTCTTTCATTACCTTTGTTAAAGGACGGATGATGGACAACAGAACACGGACAACAGAACATGGACCATGGACAAATGGTGATTTGGTTAGACCCACTATCAGCATGATGGTTGGCTCAAAATACAGGCATCCTTTTTATGCTGTACAGACTAGGCTATACTCAGATTGATATATTTATTGTAAGTGAAGTGGGGGAAAGGGCATTTTCTATGCAGGTGTGCTTTTCCTGCCTCACTTTGAGGAAACCGAACAGATTACAGCCTCTGTATCCTAGGTAAGATGATCATGTGACTTAAACAATCTGCCATTCAAATTGAGAAAATTTGTTGATGTAAAATTAAATTTAATCATTAGTTGTAGGGATTTTAAGACTTGGATACATTTGAAGGAAAATAATTGTTTACACACCACAATTGACAGCGTTTTGCCTGCCAACAAGGTAATTGTATTGTTAAAAGTCATCTTGAAGCGGATCACTCCCCAGAGCTGAATTTTCCCGAATAGAATTTGGAGGCTTGATGAAGGATTGTGGCGGGGGCGACAGTAAACAGTAGCATTAGAAAACGGCCCCAGCAGAATCCACAAAGGGATTACACTTTAGTCAATGGAAGCTTTCATCACCTGAGTGATAGGCTAAACATTTATTTGCACTAGATGGTAACCCAAAGATTACTTCCCACAGTACCGTTTATAAGTATGCATTTTGCCAATTATTTCTGTCATTTAACTGTATTTTGATATTTATTTGTAAACTTTTGAATAAAATTTCTATTCATATTTTGTAAAATTCATCAAAAATATATTAACTGTAGACAATCTATTCCAGAAATTTATACAAACATGGTACAATACGACCTTTATTGAAAAATAATCGCGAAGAAGTGTTGTTTTATCACTTGTATTGGTCCTCCACTCTAAGTCACAAGTATGAGTATTTTTATGCATGTGCGGTGTTTTGCAAGAAACTTCAAAAAGTAAAACTTCCCTTAGGCCTTAGCTTAATTTTCATGGTTGCCAATAAACTGTAAACATGCACTTTCATAAAACAATACCTGTATTAGCTATGCCGAGGGTTAGTAATATCAGTAACCCCGTTTTAACAGCTAAATAAAAGATAACACTCTGACAAGGTTGATGCAGATAGCAATTCGACGCCATATTTGTTTTAACGTGTGATATGGGCAATAATAAAATCTGAAACCGGACCGGAAAAAAATCAAACTTGCTTGTTTGTTGTTTTTTTATTCTTTGTTTTTTTTATGTATGTATGTATGTTTTTTTGAAAGAAAAAATTTATTGTTTTGGTTTATTGTAGTTGCGTTGTTGACTTTAACATCCCACTCAAGAATATCTCACTCATATGGAGACGTCACCGTGTGCCGGTGAAGGGCGACAAATTTTGTCTGTGCTTGGCACTACTGGCATTAGAGCAAGGAGGGTTCTTTAACGTGTCAACACCTACTCTGAAACGGGACCTCGGTTTTTACTGTCTCATCCGAAAAACAGGAACGGCCAACCGCGGATAGGCACTGCGGGAATCGAACCCCGGACCCTCCGATTTGAAGTCGAACATGTGAACCACTCGGCCCCTATTGTTTTGGTTTTAAATTAGGCCTATAGTATACTTACACTTACCTGTATCTCTACATGGAATCCTCTTGATCATTTTGGGTGTATTCCTTTCACACACTGAGCTGCTCTGGGTGAATGCACTACTCTAGAGTAATTATATCGTAGAGCATGTTATATTCTTGACATTTTCACTACTCGAAAATCTCTGGTCCACTCCACTGACTACCTGTTCTGGAGTATTCAGGGTAGCGTTCCGGAGTAGTCAGAGCATGTCAAAGAAATATGCCCAATATCAGGTGGAGGACTGAATTACCAGTTGCGGGCACACAGAGCAGGAGTTGCTTACCTTTCTGAAACACCTGGACTCAACCCCCCCCCCCAGTTTTTGGTGGGGTTCACGTTTACTCTTTTTGGTTTTATATGGTTTGTGTTGATCCCTGTTTGTGAAATTGTCTCATTTTGTTTTGGCCACGGTTAAGTCTGCCTTTCAATTTTTGCATTTTGATTGCCCCCTTGGTATGTTCAACTATGTGTATAACCCCTTTTGACTTTATTTGAAGGGTGCAAAGATGATCCTGATATGAAAATCAAGTTTGAAAATTCTTTTTATGCAAATTCATTGCTAATTTGAGTTAAAATTTAGATGAATTCTTAAGTTATCTTACCCTCTTACACAGTGAAAATCTATGGAAAATTGACTGGTCAAGTTCTGGTCTTTGTAATTTGTTTTTAAATAGATAAATCATTGAGGAGGTTTTTTAAGGTTACTCTTGAGATCATCAATGTCTTGGAAGAATTTCTATTTCACACTAGTATGCCTACATTTTAAAATTCACAGGCTTATCTAATTCTATTTCAAGAACAATTAAATTTTGCCTGGTGTGCAATGGTAAACTGGCAGGGGATAGAATTGATTGTACTTTAATTAGTAACAGTTCCTAAAATATATTTTCTCTTATTTGATTTTCCTTATGAATTTATGTCCTAAATAAATAATCAAGTCTACATACATGCAGTATTGTCTCCTTATGGTTTTTTAGCTAAGACTAGCCTAAAATATTGCATCTATCAGTTCCAATGTCAAATTTAGTCTGTTAATCTGTCAATAAACCAAAATGACTTAAAGATAAGTGTAAAAAAAATCGGATGATTTATATCTTTTAAAGAAAAATCTTTTAAAATTAAAAAAAACTTTCAAGTTCTTCTGTTCTGTTTGACATACACTATCAATTTAACTTTTCATTTGTTAGGCTACCATAAATATGTTTGACAACAATCTGACTAAGACCATCATAAGATTGTGCTGCTTGGCATACAAACTTTTTTTTCTGTGTGTGTGTGTGTGGGAGGGGGGCCAAATATATGTATTAAATTTGCAAGAAAGCAGCAAACGAATTGGTAGTGACCATCTTTTTGTCAATCAATATGTAGGCTATACATGCAAAAGTGACATAAATCCAAACTAGATTCTATAAGGGCAATGAAAACACGGCCAATCATCATATTTGAAACATTTAATGCAGACTGTTTACATTTAACAACAAATAAATAAGGAACACTTGTATAAAAGAAACTCTGCTATCTTCATAAGGTATTAAAGTGATTGCAGTAATGCAGTAGATTTTAATCTGTCTTGAGAAACTTCAGCGCAGAGGAACCTTCTTGAAAAAAAAAACACTTAAATGAAAACATTTTCTTAAACAATTGTATACTGAACCATGTCATGAGTGACCACATTACCATGGCTATAAGGGTGGTATCTTTAGAAAGAACCCACTGTACTGACAGCTTGTATTAAATATCATATTACAAGTAGAAGCACTTTTATTGAACAGACTGTCTTTGATTAACAAAACAAAAATGAGTGTATCCGATTAACGCAATGGTTAGCATACTTGCTTCTCACCAATGCGATCTGGTTTGATCCTTGGATTTGACAGGGAAGTGTGAGATGGAATGGTGGTCGCAAATTTGTACACATTGGTTTTCTCTGGGTACTCCTATTTCATACCACAGCAAGTACTGCCCCGGACACATCAACAACAGGCCAACAAGAGACATTGATGTAAGTCAACATAACTTAAACTTTTAAAAACAAGATGCTTGTGAAACAATGATGCCCCTGTATGGTAGCAAAATTAAAAAGTAGGTCAAACTCCAAGGTCAAGGTCACCAGGTCAAAAGTCTTGGTATCAAATGAAAGCTATGGTCATGAGGAACCTATATGTGAAATATGAAAGGCCTATCCATTAACAGTTCAATAGATATGGTCCAGGTTAAAGTTTTCATAAAGTAGGTTAAACTCCAAGGCCAAGGTCACAAGGTAAAAAATGATGCCCCCCCCCCCCCCCCCCCCCCCCCCCCCCCCCCAATCTCTGATTGCAAGGGTATAAAGACAACATCTAAAGGAAGAATCATATCCCTTTCAGTAACTGAGAGAAACTTCATTTCCATAGCCGTTGGGTTGGTGTCTCAAGACAAAATCCACTTTACAGACAATTTAACCAGTCACCAAGAATTCTGCTATCCTCATCAAATCTCATTATAACACTGTAAACTGTATACTACTATCAAGTGATATTTTAATGCTCAATCTTATCATTTTCAGTCTTTGTCTCTTTATCGACATCAGCTATATCAAGAGATTGCAGACCTGTTCTTATTGTGTCACCACTTGAAGTCACCACATTTACACCACATTCCTCGGTCTGACATGTATCACAGTCAACAGTACTAACAGCTCCTGTCACATCCAATGTCATTTTCTCTGCATTTTCAGGCGTTGTGTTACCTGTATTTCCAGGTATGACACTACCTGTCTCCACAGGTAAGACATTGTCTGTATTATTAGACACATTATCTGTCTGACTATCTATCACATTGTCAGTATCCTTGGGATCAGTTTCTTCTGTATCTTCTAGATCATCATCTGTGTCATCCTCATCTGAACTGTAATTGGGGAAAACATCAAATTTAAAACGTGAAAAAACTCATGATTACATATTTGTACCTGTATATTCGTGTCATGTTGATAATGTACAAAAAACAAGAATGTCTTATTTAAATCTCTTTCCCTGTAGAAAAACAGTGAAACAGGCTTCACATGGCATGCCAAGTTCAAGTTTCCTCACTGCATACAGTAGGTCAATATTTCTGTAGCCCACATCAGCTTGATGATGCATTAATATGACAAAACAAGGTGGGCAAGTGGTGTAAAACTCAAACAAAAAATATTAAATAAAATGTGGAATCCAAAAAGAGGCCAAGACTGTCTGAAAATGTTGAAGAATAACCATCAACATTTTGGAGGAATTTGTAATTCTAGAAATGGTGGGAGCATCCTTGACGTCAGGTGGGGATGTCTTACATGAATTTTGAAAGACGTCCATCTAAATAGCTCTCAGACCAAGTCTGTTTCAGATTACCTCAGAGAAAAATTGATTTTTAAAATTATTTATACTTTATTTGTATAGAATTGAGAAAAGTTTGAAGTATATTTGAAAATTAATACTGATAAATGTAATGTCACATTTTGAAGACTTTCCGACTAAAAATAAAGTAGTGTTGGCCATGGAATAATGGGGAATGTCTGAAACAATCTTTAAAGGGTCTATCCAAGTAACAAGGCAATTTGATTTGAAGTGGTTTCAGAGGAGAATGTTTTTGGCCAAAAGCTTACCATATGACAGATGCCTGCAGCTCATTGATGGCAGGTGAGATTAAATAGAAACTCTCACAAAATATAAATAACTTGCATATATGTACCTCTCGCTGGGTGGGAGCTCTCCTACAAGTCTGTTTGGATTATAATGCTCCAAGTCTGGATCAAGATCGGTCATATCTATAGTAGAAAAAGTAAACCTTGTAAGGTAAAAAACATGTCAGAATGTTCATCAGATGAAAATGTTGTTAAACAACAGCTAATAATGAGACAAAAGATGCAGTATACCACACCAAGAAATAGAAAAATGCAATCTGCCCTGACTGCTTTACTAAACAGGAAGCGCAAATGGACCTATATAGCTCACCTGGGCAATATGAGTATAAGAAGAGATCAAAGACATTAACTGGAAATGTCCAAAAATGACAAAGTCCAAAGAAGGGTCAACAATTTGATTTCCAAATGGAACCAAAGACAATAACACTTTTTCATACATCTTTCTAGATCACTCAGATGCAGTCAGTTTTTTGTTCTATGCAGCCCTTCTGAAGAAGAAGTTTCTCAAAGGAGGTTACCCAACTGGATCTATTTGGCCAAGCCCCTTTTCCACCCTGGGTGGATCCATTCAAAAAACAACAACACTTTTAGTGGACCATGAGTAATTCAATCTAGCCAAGTTTCATCAAAATCCCTACCATGGTTCTCAAGAAGAAGTGGAAAATGTGAAAAGTTTCAGGATGACGGACGAACAATGGACAGTGCACTATGACTATAGCTCATTTGAGCTGAGCTTAAAATTAAACAGAGGAAGCAAAATTTTTCATTTGTATAATATAAAGTAGAGTTGGTCTATAATGAATCGGCTTAAAGCAAATTTAGTGCTATAAGGAATGAAAAAACAAGAGCCTCTCTGAGGCACAACATAAGCCCGTCATTCAAAGGGCGTATAAAAATCACCGAAAAATGCTGTTTATTTATAGTAAATGACGGATGTGATGCATAAAACGAAGTATGTCTATAGTGAGGTCAAAAGTAAATCCCCTTTGACTTTGTTATAGACCAACTCCACTGTATACAGTGTAGTCTTGGCAGTTGCTTGTAAAGACTTAACAGAAGTTATTAGGTTGGTTAAGTTTTAGAATGTAGAGAGAGGTGACAATTTTTAAAAGATACATATTTATTTGCTCATAAAAATATATTATGTTGTCCTCAGATTGTAAATTTGATTTTAAAATGTGTTAACCCTTTAAACTCTGGAGACCAGAAATAAGGTCATACATAAAGATATAGAAAAAACTGGTTTGCTATGTTGCTACTTTGAATTTTAACTGATAGTACGAAGGCAGCAGGATTCTTTATTATTAATTTTTTTTTTATTTATTTATTGATTTTTTTTGAAACTTTAAACCATATTCACTTATGATCAATATAAGAAATGTAGGTATACAAGATCAATACCTATAAAAATACTTTTTTTAAGTGGCAAACAAAATTAGTAGCAAGGGTGTTCCTTTTTCATGGAAGGCCTAAATTCCTGTAAACTATGGTGGCCAGTTTGCAACTCTGAAATTGTTTCAATATTAGTGTCTTTGTCCAGAATGTCAGGCAGGGAGAAATCTTCATTTCAGGGGTCAGAGTTCAAAGGGATAATTATTTCATGAGCATGACAATACCCTCAGATCTGTGAAGGCTTTCCTCTGTAATTTGTTGTATATAAGCCTGTTGAGCAGCCACTACTTCTGTACTGTCCTTGCATGCTACATACTTCTTTAACACATCATTATTTACTTCATAAAAAGAATGACCCCATTTGAACTTTGCCAGCAAAATGTCTCCAAGCTCCCTGAAACCTGAAAAACAATCAGTAAATTCCTTGAAAATTTTGAGAGACAGAAGTAAACTTCTGATCAGTAATCTCATTTTGCATAAGAAGTTCTAATCACAAACACAGCAGAAAATATTCTACTTCATTATCTCAAAGCTTCCCAACTCAATTCTTTATTGAATTGTTCTCAAATCAAGATTTTATTTTATAAATATGTTTCCCTTATAACTCTCAAACTAAGCTTACTGGAAATATAACTTTATATTGTAGCGGAAGATGGTGTACTGTTTTGATTGGTCGTTTTACGCCAGACTTGACAATCTGTTAGTCATTAATATTGACATTAAGTTTTAAGAAATGGAGAAGAGACCATCAGCTACAAATATTTTTGGATAAAGACCACTGCAGATAAATTTTACTAACAAAGTCCTCACATACATGTAATTGTCTGAGGACAGATAAAAGTTAGAGTTATGATTATCAAGTCCATTCAGCTAACAGAGCCCCATAGATAATTTTACTTACCAGTAATGTAGAAAGCAGCAGCATATGCCTCTACACAAGACAGAGTACACGGTTTGCCATAATTGATGGGATTCGTGGCCACCAGATAAGGCAGAAGTCGAGGATGTCCACCTCGCATCCTACTGAATGGTGTGTCTTCTAGTCTGGCCCATGAGCAGTCCACAACTGCAACCCCAAATTCAGATACTATATCCCTAAAAAGAAACAACATAATTCTCAAGGAGAAGTTTTCAATGAATAAAACTGTGTAGGTTTAGGGTCAATTATTGTGACTAACGCAGAAAAAAGGCAGAAGCTACTCTGTCTGCTCTGCTAAATAAATGAAACAGATCCTTTGTTACACATACGAAATATATGGCACAGAAAACATAATAGAGGAAAAGAAAAGTGTCACAGTATTGGAACAAGCCTATGCAATCTTCAAGGCATTTATATTATACACAACTACAGTAATGCATATGATATATGGATATACAATTAGTGCTTATTTATTGTGATGCATTGACAGTTTTATTTATTCAGTAACATTTTATATGAATGCCATGCTTGAATTTCAAATGATACATACACATCTTTTCTGACATTTTTAACTGAATACAAACACTCAGATTCTGGTCCAATTATATAATCTTCAACTCATATGAATCGGTTCATTGATTGAAGTAAAGTCCCACTCAAGAATATTTTCATTTAAATGAAGATGTCACAGTGTGCTGGTGAAAGGGGACAAACTTTGCCAATGCTCGGCACTTGTGGCAGTAGAGCAGGGAGGGTTCTTTAACATGCCAGCACCTACTGTGTCATTACTGAAAGAAAGGGACAGCCAAACACAGTGCGGCTTGGACCCAAACCCCAGACCTCACGATCAGAAGTCAAACACGCCAACTACTAGGCCATAGCAGCATCTCCACTCATATGGAAGCATAACATATATAGAGTCAAATTTTAGTCGATGCTCAGTACTTAGGATCTTCTAGCAGCAAGGGATCTTTCTACTGCAACATGGTATCTTTGTTGTCAACTTAATTATCAAAAGAATTTGGAAAAACAGTAACATCTAATTTAAGAAGACAATGTGAAATAACTTACTTGTCTTCAGGAGAGACACATTTTGTCCCCATGGGTGTGAGGATTAATCCATTAAACCTTTGCTGTAGTTTCAGCGTTTTCACATATCCCAAACGTCCTAATTTTCTCCCACTACATTTCTTGGGATCACACTGCTCTAAGTCCCACATTGCTAGTGGACATGGGAATTTCTCTGGTGCCCAAGAGGGAGTTGTAGAATCATCACCTTCAGCACCTTAAAATACAAGAATACATGTACAATGAGTCAATACAGACAAACAGACATGAATGGAAACTTACAAATGAATTCTGTTCACTCAATAACTTTTATAAATTAATAACAGATGTTAATGTCTTACACATTTTTATGCAATATGTTCTAAACTATATCAACAAATAACGTAGACATTAGTAAGAATAACACTTTATATCTTTTAAATAATCTGTATTTACATAAAAATAATGCATATTCAGTCATTTTCTGATGGCAGTGTTTATAGTCATATTATTGATATTGTTGTGATGGGACTAGGGTTTGAACCTGAGATTCTCAGCATGCTTGACAATCCTTCTAACCATTGATCCAAAAGGCAGGAAGTAAGGCTCAAGCAGTCAAGGGCCTTATACTGTCTAGATTACCCGACCCTCCCTATGTTAATTTTGAGGTCCCTATATGATATCAACCTTTGTCTATCATTTATAATTCCTCGTACAACTCACAGTACCTATCACTTGAGTATGCGAGTGATCCATGACCATGCCCAGATCCAGGATATTCTCCAGAAAGGGGGTGGGATGGGGGGTTGGGTTCGATATTTTTCAGGGGGGAGGGGGGTTCCAACTTGTAAAAAGGAAAAACCTTACCCTGTTAAAATGAGAATCTAAGCATAATTGACCAATATTGATATATATTTTGGAAATATTCAGGGGTTACATCTTCGACACCCCACCCCCTTCTAGAACCACGCATGCTACTGTATGATAGATAAATACATCAGAAACTATGACAGTCGACCCCAAAAGAAACACGACAAGGGCTTCTCCCTGTCACACGGACAAAGAATCCGACTGTTTTTTATTGTAGTCACACAGGCGCGGATCCAGCTTTTTTCATAAGGGGGGGGGGGGGTCCAAGAGGCCTGCGGGATTGGGCTATCGTAAGGCTCCTGTTGGGTCCACGGTAACGCACTGGTGGGGGTCCAGGGTGCGCATTTGCGGATCCAGCTGTTTTCATCGGAGGGGGGAGGGGAGGAGGAACAAGAGGCCGGGGCCTTGATTTCTACGTTTTTACCGGTAGTAAACAATGGGAAATCATTACCTAAATTTTAATGCATAATAATGAAAATAATTGTGATCCTTTATGTTCGTTATTATACCGAAATAAGTTGATCAACAAATTCGGCGAGCGAAGCAAGCCGGAAATATTTGGACAGTTTAAACTTCGATTTGTCTATCTTTCTTTTTAATCTGTGATACATTCATAGTACAAGAATGACTGGTGAGCGAAGCGAGCCGAATTCTTTTTTTTTCTTTTCTTTTTAATGATATTAAATATATGAAATAATTTGCTTAACAAATTCGGCGAGCGAAGCAAGCCGGAACATTTTTGACTTCGATTTGTCTATTTTATTTGTGATACAATTTAAAGTGGAAATAATGACCGGCGAGCCGAAATTTTCAAATCTTTTTCAAGACATCGAACATAATTATACTTTGTATTAAAAATATGAAATAAATTGCATAACATATATTAACAAATTCAGCGAGTCAAGCGAGCGGAAAAATTTTGGACAAAGTTAACTTTGATTTCTGATACAATTTAAAGTATAAAGAAATGACTGAATGGCGAGCGAACTAGCCGAACATTTTTCTATAAATCATGTGAATGAGATTTGCCAGAGGTGGGGTCCATGACCATTGGACCNNGGGGGGGGGGGGGGGGGGGGGTCCCCCCGGTCCCCCCTCTGTATCCGCGCATGGTCACAGCAGGGTACCAATCTATGAAGGATACGATGATTATATGAGATATTTGTCACACTTCGGTGAGTTGATGACGGCTGCCTTGCAAAGTCTCAAAGCAATCAACTACATGTATTTAGCACAAGAATTCACATCAGTTGATGATTCGGTATGGTATTGTTGTTTAACGCCCCACTCAAGAATATTTCACTC
>JACSZP010022324.1:0-11512 GCA_016161895.1 Pinna nobilis
TATATAAACAAGAATTCCTGGTTTTAATAACAGTCGGTTATGAAATAAGGATTACATATGTATCGTAGTGTGAAGGCAAAGCAACGCAATATTGCATTTATACAATTCTAAATGTATATATGTATAAAACATTTTTCATCCAGTTTTGTTTTGGGTTGAGATATAGAATCGTGCCTTCTGGGTTAAAACTTCTTTTGGAGGACATTTTAATTATCTTTTTAAATTTATTTATTTTTTGCAGTCTATCTATTTATCTAATGATGTTTAGTTAATCAATTTTGACAAGCTTATTCATTGAAAATTCCTATTGCAGCAATTTGTTTAGCTTTTCATTTTATATTCCCTTTGCTTACGTATTTCCAATTTCCTTGGTGAATTTATAAATCTGTATATATCCATACAACTTTTAAGTACCGATATTCAGTTTTTGATCATTTTATTATATCGGTAGCTGTAATTGCAAGTTTTATTATAGTTTCAATAAAACCAATGATGAAGTTTTGTGTAAAAAAGAGGATATTTCAAGCCGTACCAAGGGGTATTCAAAATTCGAAATCGAAAAACAGGTACGGATAATATTGCCAAAAAAAAAAAGACAGCACAAAACAGCAATCAATACAACAAGACGTATAAAGCTAATAAAAAATGCAAAACTATTAAAATTCATTGTATGCTTTTCACATGACAATGATATATTCCTAAAACGCTGAATGCCTTACTTCCTACAAGGGTATTAGCCGGATACGTTTGCACTCGAAGTTCCGATCTTAAACTTTAAAACCTGATTTCGGCATATTCTTAATGTGGCGTGAAGCAACGCCTCAATAATGAAACAAAAACAAATTTTGGTCTCCAAAATAACCATAATCTGATACAGAATTCTTTAATTTATGATATATATTAATCTTATTTATTCAATTTATTTATTTATTTTTTTGCAAGATTGCTTAATGATTCCCCTGCTATATTGTACTTTTCAACAATATTGCTAATTTTCGTTTCTATTATCTTGTCTTGCCGGTTGCCGCGTTTGTCATGATACATGTTGCGCGTTCTACATCAGAGTATTGGTTATTAAAGCATGTTGCCACTATGGATGCCAATTTTGTTGCCCGATCCCTACCTTATTTGGGCCGTATGTTGCATATACCATCATCGTTGCTCAAATATGGAATTTTATTGAGCAATTTTCACTGTACGTTGATTGCATTCTAACTGCCATGCTAGAGTTATTCTGGCCAGATTTGTCTCTACCGTTGGTGTGACAATATTAGTGTTTTAACGAAACAAGCAAATGGTTCTTAACCATTCAGATGTAGGTCTGCCTTGCCACAGTAGGTGACAATTTTGTCAAATTTTAACATGGTTTCTTGGTCATCATTTCACGCATGCTTCCATACTCTAACTATTTTGCTACCTACGCCTTTTTGTTGTACAATTTCTTAATTACATTAGCCTTTGTGCTTTTGATGTGGTGTCTACAACGTTTCTGTTCCAAAAAATTGATACCGTATGTTAGCCATGTTACCAATGCATGTACTGTATCGTCAAACTTGGGCCTTAAACACAAAGCATCCTTAAACTTATTGCATCCGTCAACTTTGCGTAAACGGTCCCTTAACTCCGTAATTTCAGATTACCGCGCGCGTGCGTTGTGAATAATGTCCAATACCATTTGTGTTGCACAATCCCTTACATACTTGAGCAATGCATCAGTAAATGTATTTAGTCGTACATGTATATGCCATTTGTGTTGCACAATCCCTAACGAACTTGAGCTATGCATCAGAAATGGGTTATCTATGCCATTTTTGTTGCACAATACCTATTGCAAATATGCTATGTATCAGAATTGAGTTCTCTATGCCATTTGTGTTGCACAATACCTATCGCAAATACGCTGTGCATCAGAATTGGGGTATCTATGCAAAGTTCGTTGCACAATTCCTATCATACACTATCAATGTTAAAAAATTGATTCGTTTATGTAGTTTGTTGCACTATGGTCCCAACCACATTTTAGTGTTATTACCAGTATAGTGCAGCCATTTTTGTTTCACGATCCTTTCTATATTTTGTTATAATACCTGTTCTATATTGTTTTGCCGTTTAATCGATCCCAATCATACTTGAGCCATTTTCAGTGCACTACTATCAAGTTCTCTATGCCATATTTGTTGCCCGATTCCTTTATACCTGAGTTGTACAGAAATGTTATGTTATTCACGCCATTTCCCCCGATCGCTCCCTTATAGGGTGCCTGGTATATGATTCTAGTAGTACCTATATGCAATAATTAATATTTTGGTATCATTGCTATGTTGCTTATATCATCCTTTAAATAGCAATGGTTTTTACTAATTTACCTTTTTAACATAGATGAACCGTTATCTGATTCTCTGTGAAGGTTTTGCGTTCTCTGAATATGCCATGGTATTTCTTCATGGATGCCATTTTTTATCGTATTTTTGTCTTGTTGTTCTGTGCTGTATTTCCGTTACTGAAATTCGTTGTTTTTAAAGCAGTTTGGCTTGCCTAAATAGCCTTTTCTGTACAAAAGGCATATGTAAACCTTCCAATATTAACCTTTGTCTAGCAGATCTCATAGTAAGAACTTCTGTTTAAATTAGACCTATCTATAAAAGAATCGTTTGGCTGCATCCTTTTGTTTGGATGTTACTGGTATTTTAAAATATCCCTCGGTACCGCTTCAGTTTTACTTTTATTAATATTATACTTAATATCATAATTACTTATAATAATTACTATAATTTAACTAATTATTGTAGTTGCCGTAGTTTTTATAAGTTGCTTTTAATAAATATCGTTGCGCTGATTCCTTCCAAACAAGATTCCGAATTCTTTACAATTTATTTGATAAGTACGAGCTTGCGATCAACAGTCGTGAGTGAAGAAGGTCAAGATAACGAACAACGATCGATCTCATAATTCCTATAAGGAATACAAAATAAAGAGTTTAGCAAACACGGACCCCTGGATACACCAGAGGTGGCATCAGGTGACTAGGAGGCGTAACCCCCGCTCCCTCCGGTCGACCGGTCACACCCACCGTAAGCCCTATATCTTGATAAGGTAGTCAAAATCAGGGTGTAACGTCTAACAACCGGTATGAAACTTGTGAGACAGCATTCGACCCAATGACAATTTGAGTCGAAGATGATGTACTAGTTGTTCAATACCTCTAAACCATCCACACCAATGCTGATGCATTTTCCTCTAACAGGATACTGCACATTGTATACGTGCATTGCACTTGTCTTGACTATTCAGTGGTGTGAAATTTTGGACGGAGCTGTATTTTTATTTTCGTCTTAGGTTTCTGCAAGTAGTTTGTTTAGCCCATGCGTCGTTGCAAATGTTAACTATCCGACTTTTATTGTAAAATAAAACCAAGGCGAATATGTTTTCCATATTTTTAGAACAGCAGGGGTTACCTCGATGTAAAAACACTAATTCAAAACACAAGTGTGTAGTATGTCTCGGGAACTGTTCATTAAGTCATTTTTTGTGGTTTTGTGATATCCGAGGCATTTTGATTATATTTTAATGGGATTATGTTTGGATTCATAACGCGAAGCTTAGCATGTAAGTACGAACATTGAGGGATAATTCGCCCGAATAAAACATTACACTAAAAATGTCAGGACATTTCCTGTGTGTTTTTTTTTTATTTGAGAGTTTGTATATATATATTTTTGTGTCCCTGTATGTAAAAGAAACTGTAAAAATGTCAATTGAAATTCGATGTCATGAAAGTAGGGGGTGGGGCTGAAAAGGGTGTGAAACCCCCATCATCTAATGGGGCAGGCACAATTTATGGTAAATTCTAGTTATTGTTGGAATGCTTTCTTACAGACGGAACCACTTAGCAAGAGGAAAGAACTTCAGAAGGTGGATAATCACTATGTACTCTTATTCTATTTTATCTTCCGACTGACGGAGATGCTCCGTTGACATTTTATTTATCCATCATTATCTTTTTTTATTATCATCATATTTTTGTCTTGGTGCAACATTCCATGGAGACACTTGCCAAGAATCAACACATGGTAGGAATGGGAGATGCCGCGTGCTACGTTAGAAATTTTGTTCAATAATGTTACTTGGAAGAAACAGCAACTCGTTTCACTTGATATAACGACGGGACCCAGATGTTTAATGAAAAAAGATACATTAATTAAACTTTAATTTTCTTTTCTAAGATATTTCGATATACGGATGATTGGTTCACTAAATATCTTCACCGCACTAATGAAGTTCAATATAAAACTGGTAAATGAGATATAGATAAATAAATAAGTAAGTAAATGATAATAATAATAATAATAATAATAATAATAATAATAATAATAATATTAAAATGAAAAATAATAAAATTAATAATAACAATACTTATAATAATAATAATAATAATAATAATAATAATAATAATAATAATAATAGTTATAATAACAATTAAAATTCTTAATTAAATTAATTAAAATTTTAATAACAATAATTGGAATAATTACAGTAATAATAATAAGAATAATCACGAATATTATCATTGTCACCCCTATTTCTTATACATTAAAATACTATCATTATTATTACTGTTATTCTTGAAATACTAATTTTTATAGCAGATGATCTAGGTATTTGTCATAGCTGTTGTATATATATGTATATATTCATTTGCATTTGCCTTTTTAATCGTTTTTTACCGTATAGATTAATTTCATCGTTTGAATAAAGACATTTTTGTGTCAAGTTCGTTTTATTCCATTTTGAATTAAGTAACATTGATAACCAGGCTCCTGCAAAGTTCTTTTTCACGCTACTGTTCGGTTTAAAACACTTTTTTGAAACGTTCTTTGCAATTACAAATAACTTAGAATAACGTTTTCTTAAAGAAATTTGAAATACGAAGCCTTTGAGATTTTGGATCCTTATAAATCTACAATTACTACTAATCAAATCAGACAAATTTAAAAAGCTTATTTTTCCCCATTAAAATTACCTTTCATCATTAAATCTCAACTTTTCTTTTTGAACAGAATACTCGTATCAGACAGATTACAGCTTTCATTTAAGTTTAACCATGTTATGATTTGATCTTAAGTTGTATCGGTATTTTATTTATTTTCATATTTTCAATCGTTTTATTGGAGTCGATATAAATCCTGACATTTATTGTTCGGCATCACTTCTAACCCTGAAGGCAAAATGTCACTACAAGGAAGGAATTGCGATCCTAACACTCGATATCATACACCGATTAGTAGATTTAAATGGCTAATTTGTGTTTTGACTACAAACTTGATTGTAAGAGATAACATTGTCGAGTTGTACATATCGCGAGATACCCCGAGGTTAGCTCGGCGTGCTGCGTTTGGAAGATCTGTAGGAAAGTTAAATACATATTTATTTTAAAACTGAAACGGCTATCTAATATGTCTTCCTTAATTCAAACAAATAATGTGATCAAAGGGGGAGAGTTGTATATTAGATCGTATCAACATCATGTATTCGAAATTAATACAAGATTGCTGACAAGTCTTGATGAGATTGAGTAGAGGTAAACTTTTTGTGTGTTTTACTCCAAAGAAAAGAATAATAAAACTGCAAAAATAATGCAAAATCAAATGGGAGACCTACACAAACATGAGATAATGTGTACCTTAAATATGTTCACTGTTGATTTTATGTTGATTTTCTTACGTTTTCATCCTGTTTTATTTTGTAGTTTTGTGTATCATTCCATTTGATGAATTTTATATATTTTTTGTCCATCGTTCCAAAGTCTGTATACAGATTCACAATGCAGATTCATATCATAAAATATAGCCTTCAATTTATGAAGTGTTAGGAATGGATAGCCAGTTTTATCCTCTTCACAACGTTTTGAGCAAATGTATTATAAAAAGTATGATAAATACATATTGTATTGTATTATATTGTATTGTTGTTTAACGTCCCAGTCAAGAATATTTCACTCATATGGAGACGTCACCGTTTGCCGGTGAAGGGCGACAAATTTCGCCTATACTCGGCACTGCTGGCCGTAGGACAGGGTGGATTCAATAACGTGCCACCACTTACTGTGACACGGGACCTCGGTTTTTACTGTATCGAACCCCGGACCCTTCCATTCGAAGTCGAACACGCTAACCACACGACCACTGATGCCCCATGATGAATACAGAAATCCAATCGTCTTTTAATTGGTTATAGTAGAAAGTATAAGTGAACAGATTTGTTTCGTTTTTGCACATCCTTAGAATATACCCATTGGATTCTTTACACCTCCAAAGTACTGTCGATAGTGACTGAAGTATAAAAATTGTGAAGGGTTGTTAAAAAACAACTATTAAACAAATTAAAGATGTAAAAATGCTGCAATATTCCAATTAATCCACGGATAGAGATTTTTGTGTCAAAAGTCATCACTAGAAAAATAAGACACATTGTATCATTGGTTTGTTGGCTGTATTGTTATTTCTCGCCCCACAAGAAAATATTTCACTTATGTGCATATGCATCGTCATTAGTGAAAAGAAACTAATAAAAGTATTCTCAAAGACACGTATGATGCTTGTATTAAATGAATAAGTACAGTTTAACGAAATTTACTTTCGGTTTTAACATATAACCTGGCAGTAACAATTCATTCATTCGCTTGCTTTCTGTGAGAATATTTCACTTATATATGGAGACGTCGCCGTGTGTCGGTGAAAGGGGACAGATTTTGCCTATGCTCGGCACTTATGACCGTAGAACAGGGATGGTTCTTCAACTTGCCAACATCTCCTTTGACACAGGATTTCGGTTTTTACTAACTCATCTGAAAGCCAAGGACAGCCAACCGCGGGTAACTCATTTGAATCAACCTAAGACTATGTCTTAAGCACAATCGATGGAACCCTAACGTTTGCTTGTCGTATATAACGTCACGATAAATTGAGTAAAACTACCCCAAGAAGTAGTGTGAATGATTATTGGCACAAATACTTATGACTTGGCGTAATATTGCGTAAGTTTGGATTGTATTTGTCAACAATACTTCTCTTCCTTTCCTGAGAAGAGAAAAATATAGAAAAATGAGCTTTTAACTGGTATTGTGTAAATTCAGAAATTTTCGCGAAATCAAATTTTGGCGAATCCTTCCCCTTACATCCATTTCACAGATAATATATTCTCGACTTTGCAGATAAAGGTAATGACCCTATGCTGTATAGGGTACGTTAACGTCAGGATTGAATACGATACGTTAATTTTTTTCGGTTAAGGTTTCTCGCGTAACTACGCGAAATTAAAAGTCTCGCGAATAAAACTCGATTTGCAGTATTATTATACATACTTAATCGGATAGACATTCAAACACTTTTCCTTTTCCCTTATTTGATCAGGTACTGCTAATGTTATGTTTACTAGCCAGTAGAATAGATACTAAGCAATGTGGATATGAACACTTTAAACTCTGATAGGTTGAAAAATGATTAAAAAAATATATTCAAAGACAATATCGATGAAGGACTTAGAATTCTGTCCATCATCGGTATTTAGGTTGTTATTGTAAAATAGTGGTGCATTAATGTTCCAGAAGGTACAGTTAAACAAGTACTTTTTTCGTCTTTGGTCTATTCCGTTACTACTAGCACCTTTCGCCTATCATTCCCAAACAACAGTATTCTTTATAAGTTAGAATTTCAAATAATCAAGATACTTTTTACCTCAAACATTGTATGCATGGCGAACGAATATTGCTACTTTTCTAACAACCTTTGTTTATCAAAATCTTGAATCGAACACTGGTCTCCTAAGAACGATGCGGACACTGTAATATCTATCGAGTAGGTTCATTAAAGGTACTACCATATTTTTACATGTATATACAAACAGGTGGGAAAAACTAATTTGTAATACGGCCGCTTGTCAAGATATGTGGGACATAAAACGTGTGGGCATGAATCTAATGTCAATGTTCTTTTTCTGTGTCGTGTGTAATGATTTCCAAGATGGACAGTGGCACATATAAATAACTAATTTTCAATAAGAATACAAATTATCATTATTAATTATAACTGGGACGAAACTTATATGAACAATTCGGAAAACGCTTTTTATTAATAAAAAAATCATCATTAGTCATATCTCTCGATTCTTTTGACTAATATTTCTGCGTATTTACACGTTTATCATTTATTACTTGTCTTCAAAAATCAGAAAACAGACTATCTAGGGAATAAGATGAATCATTGTTACAGTACCGGGTACATAGACTTTTCCAGAATAAACCTGAATGGATAAATACAATAACAAGAGAGAAGTCAGGAATGTGTTCATCAATCTCCATTTAATGGTTTGTATCATCGTAGTGGAGATTCCAAACAAAGATTCCGTGTGGCATGCTTTATGGAAGATGGAAAGGTGGTTTTTCTAATAAATACGCCATTTACGATCATAATCATCGTTTAAACATTTTCCCGCTAATTGGTGATGGACAACTTAATGTTCATTTACAGACCTAGTTTCTAGTTAGACGATTTATGAAATTTACTTTTTTTAAACATTTAAGAAACTGCAATTGAATCACGTATTAAAAATCTTTCTACTGAGGATGGACAGTTCTAGTATCAGTCGTTGGTTCTTGAATGCACCTAAATCCGACAAGAGCATAAAATCTAACCTGTCTTAAGAGACTACCCAAAGCAAGGAAGAAACAAAGGATCACATATGAAAGGTGGTCTCTTAATTCATGTGATTTATATAGGAAACAATTATATATTTAGTTTACGCAAGGCGTGTAGTACTTAAACTCAGTGGGACGCTAAGACAGGTTAGACCATATTATTGAAGGCGTATGCATCGATCACATCATTAGAAAGATAATAGTTTACACAAGTGAGTTGCTAAGGTAGATACGACTGCATACTGTCATTGTTTTATAACTTTGCCAGTTAAACATTGATATTTTCATTTAATATATACATATACATAATTCTTTCTATAAAAGCTAACTAGTAATTTACCAGTTGGGACAGACTACTAAAACCAAGTTTCACTAAAATTGAATGACACTTTCACGCGAAATATATTCAAACAATGAACAACATACCTACTCGAAAAATTACGGATATTCCTAATTTTAGAATTCCCATGTACATAGGTGACACTACGAGTGCTGCGCATGGATCAGGAGTTGTCTACCCTTCCGGAGCAAACGAACTCACCCCATTTCTGATGGACATTGTGTTACAGTGTTTTCAGTTTTAATTGTTACATCTTTGTGTGTAGTGCTGTCTTTGGTGTTGTCTCTTTTTGTTTTCGCCATGTTATTGTCTTTCATAGATCTTTTACTTTGGAATGCCCATCTGGTATTTTCTTCTGCCGCTTTTTTACAGCCTTTAACCGCATGGTTCTTTTACCATTATATTCAGACTCGCTTAAATATAGCATCGCTAATAAATATCAAGAAACGGTGCACTTAGGATACACGTCATAAGCTTATTTCTGTTTAGTGCTATAGAACTTACATTTCCTTCCTACGAGATGAAATACAAAAAAAATTGTTGAAGTGACACGGGATGTTAGAATATATCAGGTAATGAAAAGAGAAAGTAGAACATGCTAGCTAATGAAAAAAATGGAGTAGAAATATTAGATAATATGTATATGTAGTAGAATGGATAGGAAGTTGTTGTTGTTGTTGTGTTATTGTTTAGCGTTCCACTGAAGAATATTTCACCCATATAGAGACGTCACCGTGTGCCGGTGAAGGGCGACAATTTTTGACTATGCTCGGCATTTATGGCCGTAGAGCAGGGGTGGTTCTTTAACGTGCCAACACTTACTGTGACACGTGACCTCGGGTTTTACTGTCTCATCCGACATACAGGGTCCAACGGCGGAGTGGCGCTGCGCATATTCCAACCCCAGACCCTTCGATTCGAAGTCTATCCACTAGGCCACGGGGGCCCCTGTTAGTTATCAAACAGGAGTAGACAATGAAAGACAATGGACAGAGAAAGTGGAAAATGTAAGATAGTGTTTAGAAGAATAAAAATATGTTAGATAATGAATAGAGGGAGCAGAACACAGTCGATTATGTACATGCGAAGTGGAAAATGTTAAATAATTAATAGCTTTGATAGAACATCGGTAATGCAATGAATAGAGGGAGTGGAAATGTTAGATAATTAAATGATTAGGTAGAAATGTTATTTAATGAACAGGGGAGGTGCAAATGTTACATAATACACAGAGGAAGGAAAACATTCGTTTTAAAGAAATTTAAAAACCCTGTGACAAGCATTATTACAAGCAAGTTATTGGAAACACTACAGAATCCATTAAATATTCTTCTTACAAGGAGTTGATGATGTTGTAGAATGTTCCAGATATATTTTAGATCAAGTTTTGACATAGAGTTTCAACTTATTGAAAGTTGAGTCATACTGTTCCTAAAAGTCTTATTATGTTTAATCTTCTTAAATTGTTGTTTGATTTGGTAATTTTAAATAACCACTCCCTTTGTATCATAATTTCAAGTCAGCCATATCGATTTGAGTTATAGATTTTGTTTTATTTCATTTGAGATTTTTTTTCACATTAGCCATATTTTCAGCTTAAAAGTAAACCAAAAGTGGGTTGTCTGTACGAAACTACTTATGTGTGTTATTTTGTTTGTTTTGGTTTTGTTTTTATTTTAGTTCAGTAATATGTAATAAAATTGTTCTTATTGGTGAAGAAATTGACCTGGTTACAAAGGAACCCGTGTGGCGACCACCAAGCTTCATTTAGTAAAATGGCAAAGTGTCTCACATCATCACTTTAGGTTTCAGCAAGGCTCGAGACCGCGATAAAGACATGCGAGAGACTAGATATTTTACAGCACAATGCTCTAAACATTTAGCGACGGAGGGCCCATGTCTATTCGGTAGGATAACTGTGATGAGCAGCTTGATAATCAACAAGATCATATAATATACCTTGATCATCACAGGTGCAAAAAGAGGAACATTTATGAGATAAATATAGTCCGCTATTACAACACGATTCATGCGCTACTCCCATCTTTGTTTTATTTTTTTACAAGACACCGAATGACTACACGTGTAATAATAAACCAAAAAGGCGATAAAAAAAAACCAAAGAAAGACTTAAAAGTTTATCGCCCATAAACGCGCACGTATTGTCTCTGCATTATGGCTTTATTTCTCTTTGATGTCTGTTTATTTACCGACACACAGGTGTAAACAGTTAAAGTACTGTACATGGAGGTGGCTAAGAAACGAATGGCTTCCCATCTGGCATTTATCTGTAGCTGGGGTAATAACTGGTCTTACAGTTGAGAGGGAAAACTCCTTATGAAATTGACAAGTGGGCTCAGAAATAAAACAAATAAAAATTAACTCGCCATATGCTCCAATATTAAGGAGAGGTCTAATTATAAAATGTGTACCTGTGCTCCGATGGTGACTGGCAGGTGATACGACGTTTATTGGAAAAA
>JACSZP010022330.1:0-11083 GCA_016161895.1 Pinna nobilis
ACTTACAGAAGAGCTCCACAGAAAGTTCATTGAACCCTCTGCGAAATTCGGAACAGCAGTTGCAATACGTCTCGGCTAAGAAAATCCTTAAGTCCCTTTATGGTGCGCAATTTTTATGCTTTTGCTCAACAGAGCCAATGCCGTTCGTCACTTCTGATAATAAAAATTGTCCATGTTTATAGTCCTGTAACCACATTTCAGATTTATCAACGTCTCAATATGAGTGAAATATTCTTGAGTGGGACGATAAACAACAATACTACTTCTGCTACTCAGATTCATCATCTGTACTTTCATATTCAGCGATGAGACAAACATCAATACAAGTAGTAATAGTAGTTTATCTATTAACAGCACATGATGTACTTTAATGCTACGTCGCTCCTTGAAAGAAAGCTGGCGGATCCATCGTCTTATTGGGGTTTATCAAATAAAACAAAAACATGAAATTCCGTCTCTTATATACATAAAGAATGTTCAAATAAGTAAATTGTCAGGAAAAATAAAACCAAAAAATGTTATCTAACTCTTTAAGAGCGTCTCCTTTGCAAACTTCCACTCACGATGATGCTTTAACTTGAAAAGTTTCATTGAGATTCTTAAGGCGCGTTTACACCTATCCGTTTTTTCTCGTCCGCTTCCGCACCCGCCATCCGTCATGTGTGTTCACACTTGTACGTTAAAATATATGAAAATAAACATAGTTGTAGGCGCGATCAACCTCCAAGTTACCCGTAATATCATTATTACCGTCCGCACCCGCTTCCGTCAAAAATCGGTCTCAGATGGATTTGTGCGGAAGCGGGTGCGGACATGTGTGTACATTTCAAATAAATAATGTTGATTCCAATTTGACGGACGACGGGCGCGGACGCAAAAAACGGATAGGTGTGAACGCCTTTACTGAAGAAATATGCTGCGTAATTAGACTAAATTAAATTATCTCCCATTTAGAGGATGAACCATTGTATTACCGTAACATGCAATGTCATATGGAGAAAACTGCATAAAGCTAATGTAAGACATTAAATCTCCCCTCATGTTTCGAAATATTGTTAGTTATTTGTTCACCCTTTCGTCCGGTTGGTCTATGTAGTTTTCATCAGAGGTCGGTCAAACGAGGCATTTTTTTTTCTCTCAAATTGGTTTATCCTATAATGGTCAAGTTTTGCTACATATTAATTGTATGCATGTTGGCAGACTTGTACTGACACGGAAGAATTAAGATGTAGATAAATGTAAGATGGAAAAAAATATTTGTCAAGAGCCAGCGTTGTTCATCATCAAAATTAACATATTATCTTGTCAAATCATCATGCAAATAAAGAACAGTTTATAACACAGACCAGAAAGCCTGACCTTTGTGTTGCACTATATTATATCTATCTTCAACGTGTTTCAACATTCAGCCATACACTGTCTATAGCAAGAAGTCCCGTCTTGCCAATCTTAGGAGGAATCTGCAATAATAAAATGATAAATCAGTGCTGTAAGGAAAGGGATTTTAAATAATTTTGACGAAGATGAATCTTACTTTGTATTTTGCATTGCAATTTGACAATTATATCCAATATTTATAGATGGAGAAGAAAACGGGCGCACTTTCACACACAGAATCGACAGTAGAATGATTTTGAGTCAGTGGTGATTTAAAATGAGATGACCTATGCCATCGGTCACGGAGATCTCCCATAATAAAGCAAAAATGTCTAGTACTACATGCATGAATAAGACTTGCATCAGTAATATTTCTGATAAAATATCAAATTTGTTCAATCGGATTTCTAATTTATGAATTGCAAAAGAGGTATCCAAAATAAGGTACTGTTTTATCGCAAGCCAACTAATGAGAAATATCAATGGTGTAATGGCAAGGATTGGCATGGACGTTAACATATCACGTCGTACCAGAAATGTTTTACGCCTTCTATGGATGCTATCGCGATATAACTGAAACGTTACTAAAATGGGCAAAACACCAACACACATAAAAGGCTTTAAATAGAAAGCTGTCCGGAGAAAATGTAAAAAAATGCGTAGCTAATAAATTATGTCAAAACTCAACGATGTATGTCTTGATTTGGCAAAAAAAAAAATCAACTCAACTTGAGACGCCTCCTACTTATTGATAAATAGTACAATAAAAATTCTGTATTTTCGTTTTCCCGTTATAGAAACATAATTCAATTCGTTTGAACAGGGTGAATTAGAATTGAATTATTTCCTCCTGTTGTAAGACACTGGTGGCGCTTTTTGGCGCCACTGTCTTAGCATTTTGTTTTTTTTTCACGAGTGTTTCGGTCATTCGACGTATTAGCGCTCACCGATACACAACTAAAATTTTCTATATATGTATATATTTCAGGCCTGAATATTTTCTTTCTGAATTCTTAAGTATAGATGTATTGGTACTAGGTGCACTGCATGTTTTATATGTATGTAGACAGAGAAGTTAAGAAGTAATATACACATTAAGATTTAAATTACACTTGATGATGATGATGATGATGATGATAATGTCAGTTGTGGTATTCACGAGACTTTGGTGATGATTGACTTTGATGATGATGATGGTGATGATGATTATGATGATGATTTTTTAATAAATTGAGTGCTAATCGCGTCCGTCACACTTTACTTTGTGTTTCTTTAGTTTATTTTTGGAAGGTCAGTGTCTGTAGTAGCTCAGGAGAATATGTATTCTCGGTATTAATATTGTTGTTTAATGTCCCACTCAAGAATATTCACTCATATGGAGACGTCACCGTGCGCCGGTGAAGGGCGACAAATTTTGCCTATGCTCGTCACTTATAGCCGTAGAGCAGGGATGGTTCTTTAACGTGCCAACACCTACTGTGACACGGGACCTCAGTTTTTACTGTAACATCCGAAAGACAGGGACAGCCAACACGGAGTGGCACCGCGCGGATTCGAACCCCGGACCTTTCTATTCAAAGTCGAACACGCTAACCACTCGGTAACGGAGACCCCTATCGGTTTTAATACTGTAAATCAAGAAAATTTTGCGAAACTTAATTTTGGCGATTCAGTGGTCTTACAACTATTCGCGAGAAAATATTTTTGCGACTTCGCAAGAAAAGGCAAGACCATATATTGTGTAGATAGCTTTTGTGTCAGGAAAGAATATTCAGCGATACATTTATTTTCGCGGGAAGGTGTTAAACGCAAAATTAAAATTCTCGCGAAGAAAACTGAATTTACAGTAAACAAGTCTTAATTTGAAAAATATAATATAAATGTATTTACCTCAGTTTTCTCTCCAACGGAAAACTTAAATTTTCGAATGACATAAGCAAAAGCGATTTTCAATTCCAGTAAGGCAAGCCTCATCCCAATACAGTTTCTTTGACCATATCCAAATGGTAGGAAATGGAACGCAGATATTTGTCTTTTGTTTTCACGCGAAAATCTGGAAATAGAATGTGTTTATGTCAAAATTACTTCAAATATACAAATTCATCAATGATATTAATCGAAAATATTCGATATGCAAATTGTTGTGTTGTGCGTATTATCTGTGCCATTAACGGCTAAAACCTTTCGATAAAATAACAGGGATGGTTTTGGTCTTTGATTCGTAATCAGGAATATACGTAAATTAAAGTAAAATAGCTTAATTAACATATACCCTTGCCTTACACCACTTTTTGTATTATCAAGACTACCTAAGTCGTAGTGACATCCACTTAAGACAGAGTGCACAATCTTCTCTCTCTTACCGAGGAAGTCATTCTATATGATCCAGGTACCGTCTTAGGGTCATATTTTGTAGGGTATCGACTGCATCATTTCAAAAACATGTCACAAGTACATTTCCCTTGGATCGCTTTCAACACTAAACAGTAAAATTCTTATCAAAGGTAAATGGAATACGAACCCCTTGGATTCTTTTTACGAGAAAAAGGATTTCCAGCGTAATGTTATATGAAATAGATTACGTCTCATGATATTTACAAGTGTTAAATTTGAGTCAATCTAGCGATACGGTCAGTTGCATTCCATTTTTCAAATGTTTACTACAGAAGCAATGGTTTACAGGTGAACCAATTACAGAAATGTAACAATACGTGACAAGAAGAGAAAATACACCGTGTGGTTTGAGCAAAACGTTCAAAAAGAATATCCAGTAACTGCACGTGTTAAAAGTTATACAACATTTATTGATCTGATATAAACAAAAATATCAAAACACTGGAAATCATCAAAGAATGGTCACTGTCTTTATTGTATTGCATTGTATCGTATTGCGTCTTTTATCTTATTGTTTTGTATCGTATTGTGGCTTTTCTTATATTGTATTGTATCGTATTGTGGCTTGTATTGTATCGAATTGCAACTTTTATTGTATTGTATTGTATCTTATTGTGGCTTTTATTGTATTGTATTTTATCTTATTGTGGCATTTATTGTATTGTATCTTATCGTGGCTTTTATTGTATTGTATCGTATTGTGGCTTTTATTGTATTGTTTTGTATCGTATTGTGGCTTTTATTGTATAGTTGTGTATCGTATTGTGGCTTTTATTAAATTATATAGTATCGTATTTTGGCTTTTATTGTATTGTATTGTATCGCATTGTGGCTTTTATTGTATGGCATTGTATCGTATTGTGGCTTTTATTGTATTGTTTCGTTTTGTGGCTTTTCTTGTATTGTATCTTATTGAGGCTTTTATTGTATTGCATTGTATCGTACTGTGGCTCAACGTCTCAATGAAAAATCATTTAATTATATGAGGACGTCACCTTCTACCGGTGGAGGGCGCTATGCTCCACACTTATGGGTAATGGGCAGCGAGAGTTCTTTTACGTGCCAACACAATTTTTAATACGGGGTCTGTTTTTTTGTCTCGTTCGAAGGACAGGGGAAACCAATCAAAGAGCGGTATGAATTCGACCCACGGCCCCAGTAACAAACGTATGAATGATGGAATACTGTTGTGTATTTTGCACAAACAAATTATATAGATACCTTTCCGGATCAAACACTTCTGGATCAGGCCAAATATCCGGCGAATGATGAATTGCCCATATAGGAACTGTCACTATCATTCCTTTGGGAATTCTCAATCCACAGAGATCATTATCCTTCTCGCATATGCGATCTACTCTAAATACATGTACAGAAAATAATAATCTATGTTAATATATTCAGTTTTAGACTTGGTGATTTACTTGGGATATTTTTGTACCAAATAGCATTGCAAATTGATATGTAGGAACGATATCTGTCTTATTTTTTTTTATTGTAACACTTTTCTAAATAATCTGAGTTCTTAGTTCAGATGTTAGCTACAATTAGGAAAATTGAAAACAGGCAGATAGGAAACTGTTCAGAGAGAGAGAGAGAGAGAGAGAGAGAGAGAGGGAGAGAGAGAGAGAGAGATCAGTGTTTGATTAAATACTTCTTTAACATACCTGGTTACCGGGGGATACAGCCTTAGAGTTTCATTTACACACATGTCCAGGTATGCTAACTTGTTTATGTTGTCATAATCTGGAAGGTCCTGTGTTGACAAACATAGATCTCTTTGACTGTTTTCAGCATAAATTAATTCAAAATATTTATTTCTTTAAACATTATCCTTTCTTACGGACATAATTTCACCATCTTTTGATTGATTTTTTTTATTTGTTTCCAATGCGATTTCGAATATTATATTAGTTTTGAGACAGATAAAATCAATTCTGCATGTTAAGCGAATTTAAAGAACTTTTACGTTATTGCAGTGACGGGTTTCTAATTAGCAAAGATATTCCCTGACGCTAAAGTGCCGGCCACTGCTTGGTGGCAGAGTACATGACTTTGAACACAGGGCTCCTAGGTTCGATTCTTTGCAGGGTTGGGCTACATTTTCCTGTACTGATGAGACAGTAGTTGTAATACAGGGAGATCCATAAATTATGTGACAATTTTAATTAGCAATAAAACTTCTGAACTATCTAACTAAATTTAATGGCATGTACTTGTTTGAAGAATACATTAACAAGTTTTAAAATAGATATAAGACGAAGTGCATGTGAAAAGTAAAGGATGTTATTGACCTGATCGAAAAAATTCGAAAATTATCACAATTTGCTCAATTGACGTATATAGTAAGCAAATATGGCATTGAGTATTTTTTTCTAATTATCTATCACTTTTTTGCATTTGGCGTCTTTGAAATGCATACTTCTTTCCTCTCTATTTTTTAAAAAAAAATGTTTTATGTTGCTGTTCGAAATACCTAGACTAGAATCCGATGGATTTTTTCCTGCATAGTTCATAAAACCAATTGTGAACTATCTATACAGCCTTCTGATCTGAGGAAGCCAATTTGACAAAGCCAACAAAGAAATATATGACGACATAATGGCATGGAGACGTCATGATTTTCCCCTATTTTCCCTATTTTTATAAACTTTAAACATACAGGATCAAAATGCTATATCCTGAACATTGTAACTCTGAGTATAAAAAATAAGTTGAGATAGGAAATGGTCACAGGATGTATGGATCACACTGTATATGTTCGATGAATAAACCTTGTTTTTCTATTCGTATTCACATTCACTCAACAGAGAAAATACAAAACCAGTTAAATCAAGCATTTGCACATAAACGAAAGTTAACCCCGAAAAAATGTCGGTAAATTCCGAAGTCCTTCACTAGCTTTAATTTATTCTCCACATGATCGAAAAATTCTTGAGTCATTAAGGAACAATACAAACATCAGAGATCAGAAACTTATTGTCTTACTTTAGAAAGAAACCAGTTATCTCACAGACGTAACTCGACGATTCTAGCAATAGTAGCTTGCATGTAGGTAATGTTTCTATCCCAATGCTAAGATCAGATGGATATTTTCTACATGTTTATAAATATGTTTAACTAAGAGACTGAAATAAAACGGTAAAATTGTTCGTACATCACCGAGTTCTCGCTCTATTTCCTCAACAACATTCTCCTGCGCATCGGGGTACAGCGCCAAGTTATATGAAAGCATACTCAATGTTGTAGCCGTAGTTTCGTATCCAGCAAAGAAGAAAAGAATGCTGTTTCCGATTATCTCTTGAAAACTCATTCCTGCGAATATATTGTTAAACTTTACTTATAACGAAATGGAAGTGACTAAAGTAAACCTTTTATCTGTGAAGTATGGTCAATTTCATATTAATACTGATTATCGCTTGCAATATTTAGCTACACATATATAGAATTGATTCAACTGTCAAAATACCTTTTCGTTCATTTGGATCCGTATTTTCGTCGTGTACTTGTATCATTAGCTGCATAAAGTCTACATAATCCTGGAAAATAGGAACAGCAATGGATGATATAATTGCCGTGTTAAGACTATAACCACAATATTTATCTAAATATATTAGGACCAAATAAATAGATACGGCCATGGATCGAATTGTCTACAGGACTAGGCCTAAATGTCTCGCCCATAATGCTACGTGACCGAATGATAGCCATTGGAATTCTAATGATATAGATATTTTCGAACAGATTGCCATAATAACTTAATGTACCGTATTTTCTGTGAGGGGAGATATAAATCATAGTCCGGCATCACTAGCACCTCAGGACTTCATTTACGCGATATTAGATGTGAAAAGACAGTTCCAAACAAAAATAATAACTCATTATGCTGAACTGAAAAGTAAACACTGTACACGTATTATATGATATGCATACTAACCTCTCGCTGCTCCCTTCTCTTATTTATTTCTCGAACAACTACATTCCGGAAAAATTCTTGCGGATCCTTATCAAAAAAACTAATGTCGAAAAGTATGTTAAGGGGTTTAAGAAGGAATGGTGCTAAAACTGGAAGGAAAGAAAGAAGGAATTGTCAGAATTCTTAATTGTCATCAAAATGTTTAATTCAAAAACTTGAATAAAAGATTAAATATCTTTATTTCTACTTGTTACGCATTTTAGAGAAACTCTTGTATCATGCATTAGAAATAAAAACATACAGTGAAACTAGCTGGCTGAACTCTGATATATTGCAATCCCGCTTAAACTAAACTAATTTTAATTTTCTGGCTTATATTAATTTCTTTATTACAGCTTAACCAAATTATTTTGAAATCCTATTTATTTTAAAGAAATATCGATTTCAATACATTTGAGTTTGAATTAACATGTTTTTCAGTACATATTTGTCTGTCCATACATAACTTGATAAATTGAGTTAGTAAAAAAAGGACCCTCATCCCCCCAAAATAATAATAATAAAAATAAAAACAAAAGGGAAAATTAAAAAAATAAACTTTCTGGTCATATGCCCTGAGTTGTACTTTTAAAAATGCCCTGCAGCAACGTTGGTTGGTATGTAGAATATGTGTTGTAGGTCAAATATGAGATAGCAGCACTGTCCAGTGTGAATAAAAAATGAAAATTTCTTTTTCTCGTTTTGTCTGTCATGGGTGCATGAAATGCATTCGAAATAACAATATGGTAAGAAAGTAAGTAAGAAAGTAAGTAGAAGGTGTCGTTGAAGTTAGTAAAATATGAGGATTATTTACGTACAGGTATAAATGTATACACTTATCAATGCAGAGAAATACGTGACAGGTTTACGTATTGATAGCATGTACTCTTGATATACATTGTATCTTTTCTAGCCATATATCATTTACTAATTAAGAATTTAAAGTATAAAATCGTAGATACCTCGGTATCAATCGCTAGAAGCATTATGATGCAATATATAAATCCTCACAATTGATAAAAAGTATTGAAGAAAATGCTGCAATCATAATTTGTCATTCAAGCTATAGATATTTTCATTTGCTGATTGTACGGTTTCCGTTGAGCAAAGTAATAATTTAAGAAATACTTACATGCAATGAGGAATATAGGCTTCTCAAAATCTTTAAAGTCTACAATTTTAGAAGCATTTCTTACAAATGGATCATTAGGGTTCTTTTGGGAATCTATTTTAAGTCCAAACGCTGTCGAGGATATGACATCTACCGTATATGATCCAAAAACCCTGAGGAAAAGGAGAAAACAGTAAATAGGAAAACACCCGTCATTATCCATAAATCATTCGGTAAAATCTAGATAAATAACTATATACAATGTACTAGTTTTGCCACACGAAATATTTATAATGATCAGAACTTTGACAAAAAAAAAAAAGAATTTGAAGCAATGAAACACCAGAAATACAACGCTGGCCGAAAAAAGAACATACACAGAAATGTAACATATCTTTGTAACATGTATATATGAATAAACACATTTGCGCAGTCATAGAGGTATGTTTTTCTTAGCAGACTATTTCTTAATTGTTCTTTATCTTCTTTTGCTCCCTATAAAATATTAATTATTTTATATAATGTACTCACTTGAATATTTCAATATTTGCCGAAAATCAATTCCATGTGAAAATCTGTACTCCATTTAGCATTTTTTTTTTTAAAAATGTGATTCTGACTTCTTAAGAATTTAAAGTAATCGATTATTATTGATCTGATAATTTCTATAAGGAATATAAAATGAAGAGTTGTCGGATACAGACCTTTGGATTGACCAGAATTAGGTTCAGGTGCCTACGAGGAGTCCTCTCGACCGGTCACAAGAAATCGGGGAAAATTACCAGGAAATTGACAGAATTATGATACATGTTGTTTTCTAGAATGCAAAATGTGTTTGTCCAATACTCGGCCGTGCCTTACCCCTTCACATTGACCTGTCCACTTTCAGAACACTTGTTTCTCAAATTCTCCACTAACATTCCGGAAGCTTCTTTAATGAGAGGCTCCATCTGTGTTCAAAGTAGAACTTTAGTTTAGTCCACATACATGTATTTAACCATTTCAATATCATTCGTTCTATATTGCGCGTATATGATTTGAGAACATATGACTTTTGTGGAATTAGAATTAGAATTGATTTGAGAGAATTCACTGTTGGTTTTCTTTGTTTCATGTCCTGACTTTTAGCATCAAAAGTTTTCAATCCACACGCTCTAGATTCACAACACTTCGGTCTCTGGATCTTTATCAAGTGAATTGATTTAAAAATAATAAAAGCTACATGATATCATATAAAGTGTGTCTATTATTTTTTTTAAATAAGGATACATTGGGGACAATATATTTTACTTGTTCTATTTTTATGATACAAATGTTATAAAATCAACCAAACCTTCTTTAATTTTCCTGCACTGAACGTTGGAGTCATCATATTCCTAACAGATTTCCAACGCTCACCATCTAGAAGACTCAAACCGTGGTCCATATACCTGTTAACACCCTTTATTTTCTAAAATTGAAATTGCAGAGAAAGATGAGGAACTTAGATATCAATATAATTGCAAGTTAAGAGACAGAAAATCAGAGAAATCAGTACATTGTTCACTTCAAAGAGAAGCTTCTTGTCAGATGATAGATAGGCCGTCGTGGTCTAGTGGATAGCATGTTCGCCTTATGATTATGAGGTGGTGGATTCGAATCCGGGCCACATCGGTTCACTCATGGTGACTTTAGGATGATACAGTAAAAGCAAGATCCTGTGTCAATGCAGGTTTTGTCGTGTTAAAGAATCCGCCCTACTTAAGTGCTTAGCATAGGTAAAATATGTCGCCCTTCACTGGCATACGTAGATGTCTCCATATAAGTGAAATGTGAGATCTGAAGGGGGGGGGGGGGTTAAACCAAGAAACTATTAATCACAGACAAACGCAGGTATTATGTAAAAAAAGGTACACTTTCGACATTTACCCTTCTATTTGGAAAGTCAGAAAACTTTTTGACAAGTAGTTCCTTCAGCATCTCTTCGTCAGCGATGAACAAGTTCGAGTCACGTCCTTCTTGTACCCTGATAAATGTATTTAAGTAAAGCGCCATACTTTAAGTACCCAGTTTGAAAGAAATATATGATAAATAAAATATTGCTTAAACCCTAAACCGGAAAATTATGGCAATAGGCTCATTACACAGGTATCCTTGTGTGATATAAAGTAAACAAATTATAAACAAAGTAAACAGTAGATACGCATAAAAGTCCATCTGAATTCGGAATGACACAAAAGCAACAAGGCTTCTTCCCACATTCATCT
>JACSZP010022335.1:0-10000 GCA_016161895.1 Pinna nobilis
ATATATATTTAGAGAAATAAGATGTTTTTCCAGATTAGAGGAAATGCTAAGTCTTATCGTCTATCTACTCTCATTTTTCATGGTTCAATTTTGCTTATATGTAGATTTTCTTTGCCTTTCATTGTATTTGGGGTTTTTATTTGTTTTCATGTCCTTCCGTTTGACTACATCTTAAAAGGAAATATACGTGGTTCTGATCATCATTAACACAAAAATAGATCCGTTGGTAATATGAAGACTGTACTTTTATATCGACCAAAATTCATTTTCATAGGTTATCAGTATTCTGAGCCGCAACTCTAAAATATCTCTAAACACTTCAGTATGTCTGCTATCGCCCCACCCGTGTCGTTTCCTTCTATTACTCAGCCAGGGATAAATTCTGAATTGATGTCAATCTTCCCTTCCACAAGAAATTTACAGAGGGATTTTTAATTTACCGAGAAATATTTTATAAGCAATTTTAATTCGACTTAAATCCTTCGTTTTTATATTTATATGATAATGCTTCGCTAAATCTTTCATCAAGATAGAACGTTTTGTAAATCTGTGTGACAGATTGCCGTTCCATCATTACTTATTAAGAACAGGATTCAAGGCAACAATGAAATTGACACAGAACGGACAACGGCGTGAACGATCGTATTGGAGTGCTTACATACATTTAAATAATTTATTAGCGCGGGATTAAGTTTACTGCTTTATGGAGAACTTAGAGTCAATGGCAATAGAGAAAGTTGGACGTACATTTCTATATGCCGATAAGAAAGCTACACGAGGGTATGATGGAATGCAAGTCGAGAGGATTAGAGAAGCACAAATTACTTCACACCTAGAGATAAGATTTATGACAAAGAAATGAACATCATCTCAGTTCAAAGTATGAATGAGTATCCCTTTTGTAAATAAATCACCCCTTCCTTTACACTCTCATGATTAGAAAAAAAGAAAAAAAGTGTGAAGATGTGGGAATCGGAAAGAATTAGTAGACAGATTTACAGGTGACTTAATGAAAGGGGCGATATGTTAAATGCGAGCTGAAATATAAATCCGTCAGTGAAAAGAAATATTTAAATATTGCCTGTATGAGGATCGAGACTAAAAGTCTTATGTTTACTATCAGACAGATTGATATGCATCGTAAGGCTACAGAACCTCAATTCAAGCTAATGTATAGTAAAAACACAACAGATGTGAAGGTTTGCTCAACAGAAATATTCAGATTTAATTTGAAATGAGATGACAGTTAAATGTGCATGGTGCATACTTATAAGCATGTATCCATCCACAGACCATTTCTTCATCCATTTATGACTTCAAACATACTTACCAACATATAGGAAGGCAGCCATGCAGGAAGACGGGTTTTCGAGCTTACAAATATGTTGACAGTCAAACGGAAGTCCATTTCTGAGTTTATAAGCCTCTGAATTGTAGTACTACAGACTAGAACAACAAAAACAAAATTTTAGAGAGTGAGCAGACCCTAGTTTTTGCTGAACTTTCTATGCACTTGCTAATTAATATTTGAATGTAAAGTAACATCGAGATTCAATGGCCGAAACAAAGCAATGAAGTTTTCTGACAAAACATCATTTGAGATTGATGATACACCCGGCAGTGATACCTTGTTTACATGTGCATGTACAAACAAATAAACATATATAATCCATTCTGTGACTCATTTTTTCTTTCTTTCCAAGTAGGTGAATTTTGTAACAGAAACCTACAGTTTATTTATTCTCAAATGCATGTATATATTTTCGTTCAAAGTCATTTTTGAAACGGCTTCTCTCCTTTTTTTTAGCTTGAGTAGTAGATTTAATTGATATGCTAGAACAGATTTGAAATATTCACAGAACTGTAACTCAAACAGTTTTCTATTTTGTCATTTCGAGTGATCAGTCTGTTTCTACTTTTGCAGATGACAAGGAAGGGAATCTTACAACACTTCGGGAAGACCAAGTGTGTAAATGTAAAGAACCGATGTCCCCTGCCAAAATGTCGTGACCCGGTCATGCTCTCCGGACGATGCTGCAAATCATGTAGGGAACAATGTAAGAAGAACAACAACAGTATTTTTATATGTAATAATAATAATAATAATAATAATAATGATAATAATAATAATAAAATAATAATAATAATAATAATAATAATAAAAATAATAATAATGATAATAATAATAATAATGATAATAAAAATAATATTTATATAGTGATACTAAAAATAATAATAATAATAATCATGATAATAATAATAATAATAATAATAATAATAATAATAATATTGATAATAATAATGATAACAATAATAATAATAACAATAATCAGATAGTAATAATAGTAAAAGTAATAATGAATAATAATATAATATTAGTTATAATGATAATAATGATAATGATGATAATAAAAATAATAATAATAATAATTATAATTATTATTATAATAATAATAATAATGATAATGCACTTGTAGTAATGATAATAGTTGTAATAACAAAAGTCACAGTAATAATAATAATAAAAATAGTAGGGGCCGCCGTGGCCGATTGGTTAACGTGATCGACTTTTGAATTGAAGGGTCCAGGGTCCGAATCGGCGCAGGGCCCCTCTCTGGCAAAAGGCAAAGTTTGTCGCCATTCACCGGCACGCGATGACGTCTCCTATGAGTGAAATATTCTTGAGGAGGCGTTGAACAACGATTTAATCAATCAATCAATGCGTTTAATGATAATAATAATAATAATAATAATAATCATCATCATAATGATAATAATAATAATAATAATGATGATAATAACAATAACAATAATGATAATAATAATAATAATATTAAAAATTGTCTATCCTATTTTAAGAGTATAAATGATCATTGTGACAATGATACAAGCGAAAAGAAATATTATGATGGCAACTTTGCATTTATTTCGATTTGACAAGATACTTCACTAAAACGAAAAATGCGTATCATGTATCAGAACATTTCATCTTGCTTTCAAATAATGCGGCGGATATATTTTTCAAAGCCCAAAGTACTCGCCATTTTAATATTATATCTCTCTGATTTTTATAACACTTTTCTTTTTTCTTAATGTGAATTTCATTGCAGTTTTATCTAATGCCTGAGTATTATTCTTACACATACATATGGCAAGCTATCAACTTTTTCTTATCGAGGTATCCGTATTGTAACCGTTCTCGCAGTTCCGCATGAGTAATCATTATTCATGTCAAAATAATTCCACGTGGGTATCAAAATTCTGTCACCGTTGGATGAATGACAGTTCAAACACTTCAGTGATGTTTGCCAAGGTTTTAAAATCGTTTTCACTTAAATATTCGCACCGTCTAGCCTATTGTCAGTAGATTACGTTAGTTTTTCAACTACCCCCCAATATGTTTGAATTGCACAATATGTATACCCCTGGATACAATCTGTTGACAAAGTAAACACAGGTTTTGTAACAATCTTAAGTCCAAGTTCAGATTTCATTTCATAATGTATCATTACTAAAATACGGGAAAAGGTGTCATTCTTCATGTATTACCTCTTCAATTTGTCTAAGATATTTATGTGGTAAGTCAGTTACTTATTCCTTCCATAAAAAAAGCAAATACATATGTTTGGTGTTATATTT
This sequence comes from Pinna nobilis, assembly GCA_016161895.1. Classification (NCBI taxonomy): domain Eukaryota; kingdom Metazoa; phylum Mollusca; class Bivalvia; order Pterioida; family Pinnidae; genus Pinna; species Pinna nobilis. The sequence goes on from JACSZP010022335.1 coordinate 3,640, forward strand.
GCATTAGCCCTTGTTTAACCAGTGAATAATAACCACTAATGTTTAATTGAAAAGGCTTAAAATTCCAAAGATTCCGGACACATCTGTAATCAAATGATCAATACAGCAGTGCTGATAATGACCATGACATGCTCTCTCTCACACATCACATTTTATAGCTTCTTCACTTTGAAATCAACAACCGTAGTCCAGCGTACTTGTAGATTATGGTCATGTAAAACAGGGAGTCAGCTAACACAAAAATGCTTTTTTGCCCATGTATGCTAGTCCAAACAAATTAAAAGAGTGTTGTATCTATGAAAGATGCGTGTATTAATATTAAAAAATTTTAGTTGTAAAACACATCAATAATTTCAAATGAAAAGGATGAATATAATTTTTATATCATATTTGATACAAAAGATTGTAGTACATTCTTACGTAACTCACTAGGGGACGTTTACTCGATGGCCATATACGACGGGAAGTAATAAAACACAGATACCAGTCAATCACCTCATTAGTTTATTTACCTTTTTAGATTCATGTATCCTAGTCCACACAACAAGAATGATGGTATCTTAATAAGAACTGCGTATGCGTAAATGTTGTTGTTAGTAATGAAACATCAAAAACTGTAATGCATCAAATCATATAAGTTCTCAATTTCTTAGAATTCATGTTCTGGCTGGTGCTAATTGTAGGAGGTATTAGAGTAATTTTGAAATTTATGGGATATATATATATATATAATTGTTCTTACGTCTTATTCCTATCTGAAGATGTATTAGCCCAAATCTTAGCTAAGATATATCATAGCTTTCTATGGGTAGCGAATAAATCAACTGTAAATCAGGTTTTATTCGCGAGAATGTTTATTTCGCGGAATAACGCGAGAGCACATACTCGCGAAAATAAGTGTATCACTTAATATTTCACCCTAACACAGACATGCAACTTGGGTTGTTGTCTTTTCCTACAAAGTCGCGAAAATATTCTCCCGCGAATAGATGTAATACCATCGATTCGCCAGAATAAAATTTCGCGAAAATGTCGGGATTTACAGTAATGTATTTCAAACGTCTATTCATTGTGCCCTACTTGAGAGTCCTTGTGGCACCTTGGTTGGCATGTTCACCTTCTGATCACGAGGTCGTGGTTTCGAATCCATTCGGTGATGACTGCTGGCTTTCCTGTCCTTTCGATGACAGAAATCATAGTCCCGTTTTATAGTAGATGTCGGCATATTGAAGGACCATCATTGCTCAATGGCCTTGCTAAGTATAGACCAAATATGGCGTTTGGTAACTAGGGGATATTTTTCTTCATTGGGACGCCAAAACACAACAACAACAACAAAACCTCTCATATTATATACAATCTGACCTCGATGTTTGACATCATTCTCAGTTATTGTCATTTCTGTTTGATTTCTTAAGGGGGCACCGTTTTCTCACAAATGCATCAGTAGTATCGATTCTTCTACCGTACTTGATGAAGTCATATCTAAAAATACAAGTATATAGTAAAATAAAAATTTACATAAAATAAATACATATCCATAATTTTACTGCAGTGAATGGTAGATAATTTTTTGTTCATACTAGAAAAACATTCAATATAACTTGGGTAGTCCCAATCTCTCTAGAATTTTGTATATATCATGGGTGTTTCCGTACTATTAGTAGGTTTACTTTTGACTCTAGGTTTTTGTATAAATATCTTATCCTTGTAAGATAATATAAGAGTGTACGACCCTGTTGAGTTTATTATGGAATACTCATCCTAATTCAGACGTTTCCGTTAGAACTATAAATGGTTGAAATGAATGTTCAAAATCATACTTCTTCTTTCGGAATTTTCAACCTTCAATAAAATCAAATACAAACCCTTCAAAATTTTAACAAAATTAAGTTCATATTTCAAGATGTTCGAGAAATAGAGTTGTGTTTATCTAGCATTTTGTTTTAATTTCTGTGTCCGTAAGACAACACATTTCAGCTGTTTTAATATCGTCTTGCGGGGACAAGTCGATCATAGCATTAGGGTCATAAACACAGACCTAGGCACAGACATATACATATGTATGTGTGTGAATGTGTTTGTTTAAAGTCTTATGTGACCTAAATGCATGGTTCCCAAAATGGATTTTTCCTATATAAATCAACTGAATTAAGAGATCACCTGTCATATCTGACCATTTTTGCTTCTTTTCTTGGGTGATCTTTTAAAACGGCTTAGAATGGTATGTATGTATGTATGTATGTATGTATGTATGTATGTATGTATGTATGTATTGTATGCATGCATGCATGCATGCATGCATGTATGTATGTATGTATGCATGCATGCATGCATGCATGTATGTATGTATGTATGTATGTATGTATGTATGTATGTATGTATGTATGAACATAACATATTCACAGAAGAAATAACGATGATTGCAGTTACTAGCAGGCGTATGTTTTGATATTCTAACACCAAAATATGGCGAAAACAAGATCTTATGAAGGAGGTCGGGATCGCTCAATCAACAGTACTTATTGAGTTTACCTTCCTCTAATTGATCTGAGAGTGAAAAAAGTCGTGTAATCACTCGGCTTGTTGATAGCTTTCAGATACATTACAAATTTACAAAAGACGTGATGACAGTGCCATGTTTACATAGTGTTCGGCTACTGGAGGTTCATCTAAATACTCCAGACGTGATTAATATCTGAAATCTTATATATAATGTTAATATCCCCCAAAACCCAAACAGCGTACATACAAAACTAGAGAAACCAAATAAACCAGTCTGTTGATGATATTCAAGATGCAGCCTGCACAAGGGTCGGATATATGTATTGAGATTTGAACGCTGTATTGTTGTTCTCACGTTTGATAAAACAGAATACAATGTTTTAGAGAGTCCTCCTTTCTCACGAAGTAATTTATTTGATTTTCAAATAAATAAAGAAAGATATTAAAAAGACGATAGTGACTGTGAAAATACATGTAATCACATAATGTTAGCGTGTGATCATTTATTGAATACATGTACTTTTTGACGTATAGAGCTTGTCATTAGATCTGAGGGTCGGGGTTCGAGTCTGGGCCAAAGCGGCTGGCTTTTCGCGTCATTCGGGTGAGAGAGTAAAAAACGTCCCATGTCACAGTTTGTTTCGGCACGTTAAATACATGAGGTGACGTGCATTCAGTGACGTGGTAATGGTGTGAAACAGTTTCTTAAGTGAAACAATCGTAAAACATCAATCATTAAAAGCTAAGTGAGTAATGGAATTAATTGCCTAAATTAACAACCCATTTTTTTTATGAGCCATGGATATTAACTTTGAGAAGCTTTAACCCAAAAGTTCAAATATATTGATGAATTAATTCTATAAATAACTGCTAAAATGAAAAAAGGGAGTATGATGATGAGTTCTTTATTATTTGGACTTTGTCTCACGTTTTCAATATACCGGAACTTTATAAGAGCAAAATGTATGATAAAGATTTGCTCATCTGCCGCATTAATCAATCATATTTTTCGATATTACGTCAGACGAATTTTTTGTTAGAATTTGATGAAAGGCATGTACAAAATTATCAGGTAGTTTATTGATGTATATCGCTAAAATCCTCCTGACCAGCCAGAAAATATTCTAAGAATTTTCTCAAAGATTAAAATTCTAACTTAAATCTATGGCAATTTTTTGGCATTTGGATCTACCATTTCATCATCTAATTAATCGGAGTAACTCCAGACTTTTCTCCAACATGACTTTTAAATTACGAGTAAACTCGATAGGTTTCAATAAAGACATTTGAGACGGGTGTAGCTTGGCAACAATGGATACTGACACCTGGTCCCATTTGGATTCATAACTGCTGTTGCGGAGTCTTTAACATACAAGGGAATCACAGAAATGCAGGAGAAGGGCTGCAAAACTATCTTTTGTTTGGCACTTACGGTCGTTCAGCATGGAGGGCTATTTAACGTGCCCACACCTACTATTACAAGGGACGTCAGATATTACTGTGTCACCCGAGGGACAGGTCAAATGGATTCTCATCCGAAGGACTGAAAAACTACAACCGAGAGTATTCTATCCCACGGCCTCACGTTCTGAAGGTGAGCACAATACGACGGCTTTCATTTGGATCAATCGAGATAAAAACCAAATTATGACCTATAAAGGGAACGTTAATTTACAGACCTTTACATCTTTACTGCATTTTTTGGGATTTTATGGAACAGTTGCGTCAGTTTAAGCATCACAATGACATACACCCACTCCTTCTGGACATCGTTACCCATATTGTTTGACTTCAAGGTTGATTTTCGTCTGACACTTTTACTTTTCTTGACTTTTCGGACTCTATAAGATATGGCGTTTTAATTTACCTTCTTACATTATTTTTTATTTCAAGGAAAAAGAAAATATTTAAAGTCTACAGTTGATTTGAATCTTGGTATCCGTTTGTTTAAAAATATATATCCTAAAGCATAAAAAAAACATACCTAAAACATAAATCGATTGATGTTTATTCTTATCTTTCTACAGCAAATGTGTTTGAGGAGGACTTCAGTATAATTCCTGAGAATAGTTCAAAAGATATGAGCACAATTCTAAACAGCGAGAGCCTAATACATCAAAAACTGAAAAATAAACGTAAGTAAAGTACACCATCGAAGTTGTGAAGAAAAGGGTTGGGATGTTATCCAACACGTGTAAAGGGGCAAGCGTCGACAAGATCGATATACATGTATCTTAATTTTAGGAAAAAAGGCAAGATTCAAAATTTATCAGCTGTGGATAACAAGTGAAATTCTTTGAGTAACGTTTTCAAATGTATCCTCGAGTCCACTAAGCGGTTCCTGTTACTGAAGGTTCACAAAGCTATTGTCTCTCTTAGACTAAGAGTTATTTCACACACTTCAAGTATAAAATGAGCCTCCCTGGTTGAATTGTCAGGACCCTTGCTTTATCGGTATGATAATCCACAATGATTGAAACAAGTGCCTCAAAGTAAGCTAAAAGTAAAGATGCGATTGATACAAGACATTAATATAGACTAAAATGAATAAGAAATGAACCATTATTTTGGAAGTGAATTATATGGCGGCAAATGAGACTTTGAGTATGGGAATTACATAATATATCATCATCGTTTATATTGCCAAATTTAAGTTGCATCATGTATGTTTATAATGAAATTGTATATAACGACCTCTAAAGGGGCTCAGGAAAATCTGGTCTTTGTAGGTGGTCTTTATATAGAGGCTGATTTGTACAGAAATGGTACCTACGGGAACAACAAAAAAAGGCTTTCTGGCCAGATGGTCTTTGATATACAAATGGTCGTAAATCGGAGGTTTTACTGTATTTCATAATGTTTTTCTTTTCCTTTGTAGTTTTGATCTCTTAATCTTATAATGATGAATTACTTATTTTATCTTTATCAGAGTACGTAGCATTGTTGGTTGGCAAGAACGTCATTGGCGGTCGCAACATTATAACAAGAGCAGTAGCAGTTGTATACCTAAAGGTTACAGAGGAAGGAGCATTACAATATGCAGTCAAAGTCACACGGTAAGACTTCCGACAGCAGAAATACTGGCTTTGCCAATTTGTAAAAGCTACCAAAAAACCCAAGTTTTTCAATTATTTATTGAAAACACTTGACTTTCATTTTCGGTGAGTCGGTAGGTGTCGCGCCTAAATTGAATCACACTAACATTCTCATAATGAAATCACACCTTGGCTTTCACAACAAAACACTGGGTCTTAGAACAAAATACAAGTGCACCAAGTGTTATTGACAGAGGTGAGTTGAGGGGTTTTACAGAGAGAGAGAGAGAGAGAGAGAGAGAGGGGGGGGGGGTTAAAGGGAAATTTGATCTTTTCATGAAATTACCTCCTGGAACGTTTTGACAAATCATTTTTTTTCCATTTCCAATAAGAATTAAATGTTTTGCAATTTATGATTGACGAATAAACATAAAAGTTGACTAATTACCGGTCCCTGTTTTCAACACATTTTGTTTTAGCAATGACTTAAGTAGAATATAAGTGCTAGACTCAAGTTCTATATATAATTCAAATTTATCAGGTCAAAAGCTACATAACTTACTATATGTAGATGTTCCAAACAATCGTCGATGTCAAGTGGGTGTTTTTATATACTAACTACGACATAGAGGTGGATAAATGCACGTAACATTGTCTGAGTGTAAGCACCATTTATAAATGAATCTCACCTCTATAGCTTCCAGAATGCATATTTTGTCGGAGTGGCAATTTTTTGCGAGGGTCAAATGGGGACACCTCTTTAGAATTTTTTAAGTTTCTGACAGAATTGCATTTGATACGTGAACATCTTATTTTCATCA
>JACSZP010022335.1:15000-19876 GCA_016161895.1 Pinna nobilis
AATACATTGTGACATATGATGGACTTCACAACATAAAAAGTAAGTACCCATAATAATCATTTTGTCTTAACAAAATAATCGTTTAAGTTATTGTTCTTCGAAAATTGTCTTGGTTCAAAACTACCGTGACACCCGACTTCGGATTTTAATGTGTCATCCAAAAGACAGGAAAAAACCAGCTGCCTCCGCTAAGATTCGATACCAAGACCTCATGACCTGAAATCGAGCACTATACTGCGGAGCCATGGTAGATGTCAGTTTTTATTTTCTACGTGTTGAGCACAAGACATTCGCTTAACGTTAAAGATACATTTAGACACATTTTTCATCTTCACATAATTAAAAAATTGAAATATCACATTTGCACCAGCATATAATTAGAGGATGTAGCTGATAAAATTTGAAAAATATGCACGCAATAAATGATCGTCGTTCAAAAATCAAAAAAAAAAAAACACGATTACGGGTTGTATTCATTTTCCGTCATGTTAACAGACATGGCCGATACCTTGAAAGTAGTGCGAATTACGCGGATAAAACATGTCCAGCTCGGACATTTGAACGTTTATTTGACCATCTTTAATTTGTAAATCGCTTAGTAATATCCATCGTCGTTATCTCGTGTACGACAATTTTTTTTCTAAATGAGTCCAAGTGTACCTTTAATAGAGTGGAACCTCGCTATCAAGACCACCCAGGTGACTGGCTAAAACTGGTCTGAGTAGTGAGGTGGTCTCCTAAGTACAGTGGAATCCAGCTGCCAAGACCTCCCAAGTGACTGATTACAATTGATCTGATTAGTGAGGTGCTCTCCTAAGTACAGTGGAACCAAGCTACCAATACCACCCAGGTGACTGGCTAAAACTGGTCTGATTATTGAGGTGGTCTGCTAAGTACAGTCGAACCTAGCTACCAAGACAACCCAATTGACNNAGTCAGATTGTCTAGAGCCAGATTCCATTGTATACAAAATAGATATGCATTTCGAGAATAATGCATTCCACTCGTGCTGAAGAATTATGATTTGGTTTTCCTCATATTTTGCGTGGTTGTATCCCCTTTTTTATTTGTTGTTGTTCTTGTGTTGGTGGTGGTGGTTTTTCTTTCGTTTGTTTTCGTTTCGTTTGTTTTTTTTTTTTTGTATTTTTTGTTTTCTTTTGGGGGTTTTGGGTTGTTGTTTTTTTTTTTTTTTGTAGCATTCCAGATTAATCTGTGATACATGACTTTCCGGTCTTTTAAAAGAAACGCTCAACCTTTGATTTTGCAACCCTGTTTTACATAGATGATATATTTAAAATTAATCACATGATAAATCGTTTTCATTAGAGTTAGTTATTTATTTCATTGCCATAAATTCTATGATATATTTTATAGATATTAACTAATGATATACATTATAATGATGGTTTGCCTCGTTTATCTGTCGCAGGAAATCGACAAGAATTTTTTGTCACTATTGAAAAAAGAACTAAAATTCTTCATCAGCTGATTAGAAGGACTAGACGTAAGAAGGTAAGCTATGAAATTTCTGGCTACAAAAATCCAAAAACTCATTTTCACCTATGAACACAAAATTAACACTTCAAATTTTCAGATAAGCTTAGAAAAAAACTACTTCGGTAAAATAAACATTCTGTAAACTCAGTTTTTTCAATAAACATATAATTTACACTGTCGATTTTTTGGTTGAATAATAAAAAGATATGTAAAAGTAGGGCACAATATTTAATTTCAAAAGTAGGAAAAGGGAGATAATTCGAATATGATTTCACAAATTGTCTTATCACAAAGTTGATATTTGATTCTGTGTTTGACTTTGCGCTTAAAAAACATGAAGGTCTATTTTTCTTGTAATACAGTTTATACTTTTTCTTGCCTTGTATTTCACTCAATACGTGATAATGCAGTACTCAAATGAAATTATTTTTACCACCTACCATAAATGAATCGTGTCATATTACAGAACCGTAAATTTAAAGGTTTATGGATAAAGATGGATAAGAAAAGCCGGAAGTTGGTATCAAGAAATAAACTTCGTTTGCGGATCACATCTAAGGGCGGATCTACAATGATAGGTGAAATTAGTACACCGTTGATATGTGGAGGTACGTGTACTTCCGTATATGTGTACTTAAGTTAATTTCTTACTTTTTGCACTTTCATTTTATTTGAGTGTGGCCATGAACGCACGAAATGAGTGACCGGTCAACAGCAAAGGTTTACTTCATGACATCTGACATCGAATCCTTCCCCGAGGTCTGAGTTTACCATGAATTCCTCGCATTTAGTTTGTCTCATTACGGATAACAAGTCGGTATCTGTTACCCCATATACTAACTCATCTGCCAGTGTATTTTTGCATCTATTAGATAAACTGTAAGTATAATCTATCTTAAATACCCTTTGAATAAAAGGAACACCTGCAACATTTGGCCTTAATGAAGATGTTTTCCTATAAAAATCATCTGAATTGAGTGACCACCTGTCCTATATGACTAGTTTCGCACATTTCCCTTCGACAATATCTTTAGACTGCCATGTGTGTAACAATGTGACACCGTTGTAGCGTAAACTGTGTCAATCTTGGCTTTATCTGAACTATGAAAAATAAAACTGGACTATTCATTGGAAAAATATCAACCCTGAATGAATAACAGTTCTAGAATGACTATTCATTTATATCCTTCACTTCACAGCTTTTGTCGGAGTTCTGTCGAGTAGCGAAGCCTTAGTATATCCGCAGATGGCGCTGTCAAGTTCCGGTCTGGCTCTTTTTCAACTTCATGACAATGGTCATATCAACTATCAGGTAAAATAATTCATAGTGAAGATACATTACCTTGTAAATTTGATTAACCTCTGTAGAGTGAAGCTGACGTCTTACATTGTTTAAATCCAACAATGTGTGTAATATTTCGCCCCCGGAAGTGACGTCATCCATACAACAAGGGAGATGGTAGCACTTTTACTAAGTTGAATATTCCATTTTACAAAACATTCCTATAGACTTACTATCCTCTATCACTGCCAAAATTTACCTGGTAGAATATGTACGTTGTATAGATATTGTATTGATATTTCAGCTTTTATTCGCATCCATTCATATGTTCTTGGCATGTTCTATTGTGTATATTGTACAACTCTGTATTGTTTTTCAAATTGAGTAAATGTACATACATTTCTTTAATTGCATGTTTCATAGTGGATTATATGCTTGTTATTTTATTCAGGTCCACTTGTTCGGGATGAAAGGTCGAGTCTCATACTTAACTTTGGAAACATCCCCTACACGACGGGGACGGAGAAAGGTTATTTTTAACTTAAGCGGTCAGTTTCAAAAGAACGGGTCGTCGTTTGACGGGACGGTGTGTTTCATTTCCTATTCAGAATTCTTGCATTTTCTACAAATAAATTTATGATCTTTAAGAACCAGAGAAAATTATACGGATGTGCAAATATTACAGGATGAATATTGTATCGATACATATACAAAAATATGTCGCATTTTAAAATGTTTAAATTTTTAACATTGAACATTGTTCCAAAGAAACAATACAGTAATATTTTGAACAAGCCATGCTTGTTTTTAGATTGTTTTATTTTCGCTTGTTTTATTGAATTCGTAATACCCCTTGGTATCTTCTACTTCACCCCTCTTATAGGTTAGGCATAAGCACTACATAAATATGTGAAGTGGGCGTTCATGGTATAAAAGAAGTTTTATTATATCAGAAGTATATTAGTTTAAAAAGCGGACAGGCATGGAAAACCGAAGCTGTCATCAAACAGGTATAAAATGACCATGAATGATACTTTTGAATAAAAATATTAATTGCGTTTCACCTTAATCAATATAGACAGGGATGTGTTCCTGAATCATTTGATTTGATTTTTACTGTGGACTATGGATTCAAAGGGAATGTGCCAGGTGTACAGGGATTGCTTATTCATCCATGGCACCTGATCCTACTTCTAGAATACCCGATGTCTCCGTTCGTTCTGTATTCAACGCATTTTTATTTTGTCATCTAGAGTGATGGCGAATTAGCATCCATCATTTTATATTCATTTTTTTTACAGGCGAGTGGAATAATCACGTCTACCAGAGCCAAGTACATAGCTTTGCTGTTGTCTGGCAAACTTTTTGTAAACGTCGAGACCAGCAGAAGAACTTTCACAGCCATGCGTGGGAGGATAGAACACCTGAGTTTCAATGGCGCAATCGACTTTAACACAGGTATGTATGTAATACTATCTAAGATCCTATATGTTGTCATCTCCTAAGTATCGAAAAATTCTTGGTTGGGTCATCAAACAATGCGGCGACAACAACAACAAAATTAAAAGCATAGGTCTATATTTGGTATTCGGACTGGACTGACAGCATAATTGCAAGTTTTATCACACAAGTGTGATCCTCTCAGATACCCAACACTTCTCTTTGTCTTTATATCTCATCATCTTTTTAAATCAACTGAGCATTAAAATTAACTCTTAATGATGTTAAAGTTACTATTCATTATTTCACGAGGTTGTTTTATGATTGAAGACTTGTTGTTGCGTCTCATTAATAGTCGGTATTATATGATACAGCGGAACATATTACACCAGAGTCTAGTTAGCCTGGATTTCGTTTCATGCCCCATTCTATGTCTCGTGTTCATAACCAGTGTCAATATATATGAACGTTAGTAAACAGGAACAAAACATATTTTCTAAATTAAACATATTGTTAAATACCGTATAACTCGAATTTTCTGCGGTTCTCCAATTTTCGCGATATTTCGCGATTACATTGAAATCGCGAAAATTTAAAACGCAAAATATAAAATATTGGATCCTCCAAAATCACGATCGACCAATTAACACGCACAGT
>JACSZP010022338.1:0-12768 GCA_016161895.1 Pinna nobilis
TAGATGTCCTATATATACTTCAGTAGCTAGATGTCCTATATATACTTCCTTGGCTAGATGTCCTATATATACTTCCGTAGCTAGATGTCCTATATATACTTCCGTAGCTAGATGTCCTATATATACTTCTGTAGCTAGATGTCCTATATATACTTCAGTAGCTAGATGTCCTATATATACATGAGTAGCTAGATGTCCTATATATACTTCTGTAGCTAGATGTCCTATATATACTTCAGTAGCTAGATGTCCTATATATACTTCAGTAGCTAGATGTCCTATATATACTTCAGTAGCTAGATGTCCTATATATACTTCCGTAGCTAGATGTCCTATATATACAATGTACTTCAGTAGCTAGATGTCCTATATATACTTCCGTAGCTAGATGTCCTATATATACTTCCGTAGCTAGATGTCCTATATATACTTCAGTAGCTAGATGTCCTATATATACTTCAGTAGCTAGATGTCCTATATATACTTCCGTAGCTAGATGTCCTATATATACTTCCGTAGCTACTAGATGTCCTATATACATGTATACTTCCGTAGCTAGATGTCCTTTATATACACCAAGCAGGGTCATTGATACAGAAATACAAGAGTTGTCAGACAACATCAAAGCTTGCTAAAGGTTATAGAAAAATAGGGTGAAAGTTTTCTGAAAACGGGCCAAAGTCCATATGGCTTGAAATGAAAAATCCTTATCACAAGAAATTTTTGCAGTGAAACTAGTATATACAATCTCCTTAGGGTTTACGAGAAAATAGTCTTTATTAGGAGGTGGTCATTACATATAGGTTGAGTTGAAAAGTACCGGAAATGGTAATATTTTGGATAACAAAAAATGGTCTTTTTGAGGAGGTGGTCTTACTATACAGGTGGTAGCTAAGGCATTGTACTAGCCAAGGTAAAAATTTTGTCTGCAGAGGCTGATGACATCAATGACTATGTCACTGCTGAGGGTGTCAGTTCTCTGCATGTTTGTCCTGGCAAGCTAATTATGTTGTATATACAGAAGGAAAATAGAAAATGGAGACCATTTAAAAATCAAAATACATGTATTTCACTAACTCTGTATTTTCATTAAGGAGACTATATATTACATGGAATAATGGGGCTGACGTGGTTATGTGGTTAGTGTGTTTGCCTTCCGATTGTGAGATCATGGTCTAGAATCTGCGCTGCCCAGTGGTTGGCTTTTTCTGTCCTAAGGTTTAGATAGAGACAAAGGCAGGCAGAAATCCCATCTCAGTTACATGAGAATTCTGACTAATGAAGGCAGATAGAGCGAATGCTTACATAAATTCCCCTAGCATTTATCCTACATATATACAAATCTGACTTACATCAGTACATGCACTTCGCTGTCTTGCTTTGTTTATGTCATCATACAGCTTAATTAGGCAATATAACCAGTAAGTAAATCACCAGGATCCTACAGGACACATTCTGTCTGTCAAGATAAAGAACAACTTTCTCCACAAATTAACTTAGGCTGGCAGATTTGGACAAATTAGTGATAAGAGATATAGCTCAGCTTCCTATTTTGGCTGGCGTCTTTGACAAGTTTATCATGCTTATAAAAGACTGCATGTGGAAGCTGTCCGTAGCTGTAGCATCAATCTGGGATCCCCATTATTATCTTGCTTTCTATTCCTGTAGCTTTTTTAACTCGGATGAATCCGGCATTCTTAGAAATTTTAATGTACTGTGCCTGTGGTTTAAAATATGCCATTTATTTTCACTTTCGATGATTTAGTTGAGGGTGTGTTATGTGTTGTTGAACTGTTGATGCTTAACATCTTTCACAAGAATATTTCACTCATCTGGAGAGGTCATTAGACTCTAATGAAAGGCTCCAAATCTGAGCCTATGGCCACAGAGCTGTCCGGGAACTTAAGCATGCTTCATTAATACCTACTGTTTACAGGACCTTTGTGGGGCCTCTGTGGTCAAGTTTAGCGTGTTCGACTTCGAATCCAAGGGTCCAGGGTTCAATCCGTGCAGCACCACTCCGGGGTTGGTCGTCCTTGTCTTTCGGATGAGACAGTAAAAACCAGAGGTCCCGTGTCACAGTAGGTGTTGGCTTGTTAAAGAACCCTACCTGCTCTACGACCAGAAGCGCCAAGCATAGGCAAACTTTTTTGTCGCCCTTCACCGGCACACGGTGGCGTCTCCATATGAGTGAAATAGTCTTGAGTGGGACGTTAAAACAACAATACAACAACAACATATAACTTACAAGTTCATGGTCATAGCATGAGCATTCTGATGTGAAGACACACTGATCTCTACTGTACCCTGAATTTAATTTCATAATTAATTGAACAACAGAAGAGGGGTAAGGGCCATTTTGGATTTAGAGTTTCTCATCTCTTGTTAAAAATTTTTTTTTCATACTCTCAATGAAGAATCCTATGATTAATAAAGTTGAATAAAAGTCTTGTTATGACAGAATAGTTAAAGGGCTGTTGTCTTTGAGTTGTACGACTAGAGTATTACAGACAGATTGTGGACATGAAGTGTTCAAATTCAAAGGCTTAAATGAGCTATAGTCAAAGTGGACTTTTCTTTTACCCTTAAACATTTTCAACTTCTTTTTCAAAACCACTGTACAAGGATTTTGTTAAAACTTTGCAGCGTTGAGTACTCATGATATCCTACAATTAGTGTTGTTTTTGTTGTTGTTGTTTTTTGTACCCAACCATGGGTGGAATAGGTGTCAAATACATATATACATGTGTATATGTCCTAAACGGTACCCTCTTTTTAGAAACTTCTACTTCAGACGGGCTATACATAGAGCAAACAACTAAATATATCAGTATGATCTAGAGGGATGTTTGAAGAAATGTTGTTGTTGGTTCTATTTGGAAAACAGATTTATGAATTTAACATTTATTTTGGTCTTTTTTAATTTTTAATTAAAATTATCACTGATTTCTTCAGTTTATATTACTTTTTACATGATTACCCTGCAATTTGATTAAGCTATAAAAATGCTTATTTGTAACAAGATCAAGGTCATCTCCATGCTTTTAATTTCACTGAGGGGAGTAAATGTAAGTACTGCATGCAGGAAAATTTTTGCCCTCGTTTTATTTTCATCCCTTTCACCTTCTTCATAAATGGATGAATTCAAAACAGTAAATTGATCAAATAGAATAATGTCCAGACTGGGGGAATTTAAAACAGGGCAAGACTGTTTGCAAGTGCATCAGGGCGAAAATAACACACGAGGAAAATAACCTCATATAAGGTATTGCCGATTTGATGGCTGTGTTGATCTTTTATTTTCACATATGACTAGCATGATAATACTTATTTTCTTTTCCAAGTGGTAAGGTTAAAAATGGAATAAATGATTTCGTCAGTGACAATATTTACAACGGCTCTAGTATCTTATGCATTGTGATTTCCATTTTTAGGTCTTCTGTCTTTGAATTGGAGTGGTTGGTTGGTTGTATTGTTGTTTAACGTCCCACTGTGCCACACAAGAATCCTTCATTTGTATGGAAATGTCAACAATGTTGGTGAAGTGTGAACATTTTGGCCAATGTTTGGCACTTATGGCCGTGGTGTAGGGAGGGTTCTTTAATGTGTCTACACCTACTGTGACACAGAACTTTGGTTTTTACTGTCACATCCAAAGCAGAGAATGCCGACCTTAGCACAGATTTGAACCCATTACCTTTCCATCTGTAGGTGTAAACACTAATCACTGAGCCATGGCAGCCCAATAAAATGAACGCTTTAATTCAAAATTGATTAAAATCAAGATTTTTAAAACATGATTATATTTGATAGGAAATTCAGTTAGTTGAGTCTGTGGCATGTACAAAGTAATTTCAGCATTGACTCCAGACGATGTACAAAAATTCTAAACTCCGTGTTGTTATGGATTTGATACCAGACGTTTCATTGGATATTAGTTTTGATGGGAACACATCTTTTTTCAGATACCCAAATCAGATGAAATTAACTTGAAAAGTCCAACAGATATGGCATATGTGTTCAGTGGAGCGTATACTCCTCTGTCCTGTAAACTGGTGGATCAGGTAGGTTAATTTTAATTAAAGCAAGATTACCTGTAATACTTCTCATTGATTTCTACTTTCACATTGTAAAATTACCTGTTGATTGAAGGTAGTGACAGGAATATTACAGTAAAACTAGGGCTGCAAAGTGTTTTCATAAAACTGAGCGTTTCTTCTTGGGTATTGCTTTTCTACTTAATTCTTTCTACTTGCTGTTGTTGAATTTGTTTTATAACCTCCCGTCCAATGATCTTCACTTATATAGAGATGTCATCATAGACGGGTAAAGCAAATATAGCCTTTGCTCCTCACTCACTGCCAGTGAACAGTGAGGGTTCTTTAACATGTGGATATTGTCAAACATGTGGACATTGTCAAACATGTGGATATTCTTTAACATGTGGATATTCTTAAAAATGTGGATATTCTCTAATATGTGGACATCTACATTGACATGAGTCGTTAGTTTTACTGGCATGACAAAATACAATTGAGCCTCGATAATCTGGACACTTTCACTCCCAAGCAAATTATCCAGATAAATGAAGCGTCCGGATGACTGAAACATCACCTCTATCATGACCAGTTAATTTTGTCCGGCAGTTGAAGCATCCAGATAATTGGCATCCAGATGGAGGCTGGACTGTATCGGTAAAGGCATCAGCCACTGCCAGGTGGATTTTATAAAAATACTTGGACCTCATAATCTGAAGGCTAGTAGGATAACGGCAGAGCCATTATGGCTCTCTGTAAAGGTTTATTGATTACCCTTTCCAGGATATCTCATCTATACAAATTATTGTGGAACCCTTGTTTTTTTTCAAGTACACAAGAGGCCCATCAAAGATGCTGATGACAAGATCTTCATAGTCTTTTGGTTTTCCATTTAAGAGTATTTTTGTTTTAAACCATGTCGTTGAACTCTCAAAGAAACATTAAATGGGAGAACTAGGTCTGTTATTTTCTTGCTATTGGATACTGTTTTTCACAATGAAATAGTAATGAGCAATAAAAAGGAATATTGTTTGTTAAATGAAGTATTATCGGAAACGGTAAAATGATTATCTACCATAATTTCAAACCCTCAGAGGGATTTTGTTTTCTTTAAACAGAGCACTTTAGATTTCTCTTTTTCTCACAATTTCTTTTTTTTTCGTTTTGAAATCAATGATTCTGTGCTCTAGCCCCATATGGAATTAATTAACGAGAGGCAATCTTGTTTCGTAAGATCTCCTGAGGTATCTTGTTTTACCTTCACTCCCGTTATTCCCTCCAGATCTGTAATAAATGTCTATGAAATGTTTTTTACCTTGTTGGTAATTAATCATATTTTTTCTGCCCAGATGTTATATTTGAATAATGCATACGATTTTGGCTTTTAAAGCTTTTATTTCCGTCAGTAACGACTGTTTGTTATGTTTTTGACCCACATTATTCAAGTGTTTTGAGAACATTTTTGTTTTTTTCTCTTTCTTCAAGAATATTATTCAACTGATAATTATTTATGGTCTATATTTTAGGGCTTTTATGTTTTTTCTCATGAGATACAAGTGAGGTTAATGTTTTGAAAATGTTAGATCTGTTATACTACCCCTGGATTGGTATTGTAGACATCAGTGGTCTGTATATTAAGTACAATCAGAAGCTTAAGGTTTCCCTTTTGATAATGCTTTCACATCAGAAGAACATGAGATAAAAAAATTAAAGAAGCAGGAAATTTGTTGATGAGGCAAACTTCAATGACTAGTATTTATCACTGTGTCAAACTTATCTGGAAGTTATGATTATTCCCATATATTACTTCTATTAAAACAACTTTTGTTATTTTTTTTTGGATTAATCAACAATTTTTGTTAAAACACTATTATTGACTCAAGTTTTTATGTGTCTAACTTCCCATCATCTCAAAGTAATTTGTTTGCCCTTTTTGATAAAAACAATGAAAATCATCATAAATAAGTCAAACTTGAAATTTTAAGAGCAAGAGAGTTTTGAAATGTTCATTCAAACTTAATTTGTCAATTTTTGTGGTTCACATGCTGCTGCCGCAACATTGAAATAAATTTTAAGAAACTTTATGCATTCATGAGTCAGAGTACAGATGTCTCAAACCTTTTCAAACAGTCCCTTGAACATTGATTCATTGAAGTTTTATTGTATCGTAATTTGTGATTTGACAAAAGATCAGTGGGAGCAATTGTCAGTTACTACAATGTATACATCTGTGTCATTTGTTTTCAGTCATTGTTAAGACTTATTCCAAAATTATTCTGCTATGCATCCCTCAGCCTGAGGTAAAGCCCTAAGTAGGGTTTACAATCGCCATACTCCAAGGTGAATGTCATATCTAAAATAGAAAGTCCTGTAAACAAACAGAGCGAGCCTGACCTACCAACGGACTGAAAATTGAGGCTGTAATGTGTTACATCATATATGTGTATATACTGGTGTATTGCACGTGCTGTTCATGTCATTAACAAAACAGTGAAAAATAATGATTCACATTTAATTGTGTACATGTATGTAAACACAGGTAAAAATTATTTGAATCAAACTTACTTCTGTGAAATAACTTGTACATGAAACAATTGGCCAAATACAGTCAACTGGATATACATGTACCCTGATCAATTTGGACTAACTGAGTAGGCTACAATTTGATTATGCAAAAGATCTCAACCCAGTCAAATACAGTCAATATGATATATGAAGATATAGGTGGACTAATTAAATTCCTATAAATCCAGAAATATTCGCGGAACTTTCTTTTATATTTTATATTTTTGATATTTTATATGGTGTATGTTAAGCCCAAGTTAATAAATAAGTGAGAAATTTGTTTTTGCAATAGTAAGTGCTCTCACATAAATACATGAAAATAAAATTCTTGCTGATTAAACCGAATACATGTACAGTATGCCATTGTTCAAATGTTACTAAACATTTTGACCCAATCAGATGACACTTACATGTACATGGACCTGTATATGATAAGTATCTACCTTGCCAGATTACACTGTATGTTAACCACATCTTTTATTTGATATGTAGCAAAAAGAACCAACAGATTTCAGAATGAATAAGAAGAGGAATGCACAATAATAGTTTTGTCGTTGATGATGTAGGGCACATGCGTGGATCCAGGATTTATTTTTTATTTGGGGGGGGGGGGTCCAAATTGTGGTAAGGAAAAACCCAACTCTGTTAATCTGAGAACAAGGCTAATATAACCTGATTATAAGCGAACTAGGTCTAACTGAAAATTGTTTACAATCTGGCTTATAGGTAGCCTAGTTTTGATGTGTATGTTTTGAGGCTGAAAGCATTAACTTACGGGCAAAGCGCTAAAAGTCAAGATGGGGTCTGGGAGAACTCCCCTAGATTATTTTTGAAAATAATAAGCATTATGAGGTAGTTTGGGTATATCTATGTTTTTCATTTTCAGATGATCAATTAAGCTGAAAGATTGTTTTTGTCTCAAATCATGTGCATGCTTGGGCATACAGGCATGGATGCATAATTAATTTCATGCTTATTTAATGTTTCTGGGAAAATTCTCATAATACACTCATATGACCTTTCTCATCACTTGATGTAGGTATTAGTCAAAGAGGGCTTCAGTGGTATGGAAGAGGTCATTAAGTACTTGCCTGGTGGTGTTGACAGTAAAGTTAGAATACGACAGGTCAAAGGTTGGTCTGTTTCTTAATGTTCATATAAATGTTTGATAGTATTGTCAAATATACTTAAAGTTTTTTTTAGAATGATAAAAACCATACAACAGCCCTGCAGACTTGAGACTATTCATGGCCTATAAATATATCTCATGCCTGAAGTTCCTCTGATTATCAAATTGCTGAATCTGAATTTAAATAATCGTTTAAATTTAAAATTTAGAGTCTTTGTACCGTGTTACATTTCCTTTTGGTGTTTTCTTCAGAGCTGTATTTTTTAGCCCGACATCAGTATCATGGTGGGCTTATCAGATCACCATCTGTCTGATGTATGTCTATACCATTGTGAAAATATGTAGACAATATTGTAACTGTTGTCAACCACTTGATAAATGCCAGGTGGCCGAAAATTTGTGCAGACGAGAGTGTTATTTATTTTGATTTATTCAAAAATACTTCCCTTTGGAGGAAATTTCATTTTTATTTCGATTCAAATTTAGTTATTTTTCTGTCTGTTAGGATACTCTATACATCTTTTAAGATCATATTATATATAGATTTTCAGTTGTAAACAAAACATTTTAGGCAAAATTATTCAATCTATGACTTAAAATTACATTTATTCATTTCATGTTTCTTTAAGAAAATCATTGTGCAGTGGAGTTGGTTTATAACAAAGTCAAAGGGGATTGACTTTTGACTTTGTTATAAGCATCCTTCCTTTTAAGCATCAGAATTTACAACATGTATAGATAAATAGTAATTCTTTTCGGGGATTTTATTCCTCTTTGTAATAGCACTGAATTTGCTTTAAGCAGATTCCTTATTGACCGACTCTACTGTACTTTTAAATTTTTGTGGCCCAGATATATCCAGAATACTTTGTAATCATATTGTTTTTTCTATTTGTAGGTAAAGCTCAGACATCCAATCAGACTGTAGCTAAAGTTGTGCTGGTTTATTTCCTTGGAGGCTGTTCTTACTCAGAAATAACCGCATTACGACATTTAGGAAGACTAAAAGGTACATACTGGGGGTGATTACAATGTACAGATTTAGTTAAATCCCTATCTAACCCAATGTACTATATAGTTAATTAGCCTTAAGACTGAGGCATTTGTCTAATCTGAGCTTAATGCTTTACGCTTTGTAGTAAGTCTTCTTAATGTCTTAGGTTTTGTTATGGAGAAGATTATAAAGATAGGATTATTCTAATGCTCTTGTTCTGTTGTATTTTTAGGTTACAAGTTCATAGTGGCGACAACTTCCATATTCAACGGAACATCTATTCTAGAAACTGTAATGGAGAAGCCTCCATTATAGCGGCCTGTATTATACGGAAGAGAAACATTGTGCAATACCTGTGATTTACGGATTTTCAGCTAGTCGCCTCCCAAAGTAAGAGGGAGCCTCAGCTATAATCCCTCCCCCCTCTGACACTGAGGAGGCAATCATCTAATGATGAGAAGTTTTATTTGTGAACTGTATTAGCTTGGATGACTAATCTTGCACATATGATGTGCACATCTGATTTATTTACAAGTGTAAATGTGAAATATAGTTTCTAAAGCAGTCCATCACTCATAGTTTAGGGTTGGAGGAATAAGCAGTCTAAGCTCCCTTAGTGTCCAGTTGAGATAAAGGACTGCCTGTGTAATGGGGCCTAAGTGCATGTTATCCAAAGACTACCTGTCTTATGGGGCCTATGTGCATGTTATTCAAAGTGTCTTTTCTTTATGTATCATCAGAATTAAGACACTTCATGTCATACATATATGTAATTATTTTTATATCTTCCCTTGGATGGTCTCTAAAAACAGGTGAGACTGTAGGTTTTATTAACCCTGTCATCCCCAAGTATCAGAATGGTATGCTCATTTCTATTGTCTTAGACCTGTCCATTTCAGGTTGTGGTGGTGAGAGGGTTTCGAAAATTAGTAATCGTAACCAATATACATCCACGTCCATCATCATGAATAAGACAAGTATCAGTAATTGTAAACAAGAAATCCAGTAATCATAAGCAATATAAACCCATGTCCATAATCACAAATAAGAAAACAACTAAAACAAATGTAATTGTAACAAGAAAGCCAGTATCGGTTTATGCCGTCTCATACGAAAGACTGGGACCACCAGTCATTCTGTGGTTTGGGCTTGAACCTGGAACCCTTCATTTTAAAGTCAATTGCACTAACCACCAAGTCACGGAGGCCCCATTAATTATCTACATGATAGTATCTGTAGTTGTAGTGATGATGACCCTCTATTTTCATTATAAATGAGATAAAGCAAAATTTTATTATAAACATGAGCTTTTGCCTTATCATTTATGATGAGCTTTTGTCTAATAATAAATATAATGAGTTATCATCTAATAAATATCATCTAATGATAAACATGATGAGCTATTGTCTAATCATAAACATGATGAGCTATTGTGTAATCATAAACTTAATGAGTAATCATCTTATCATAAATATGATGAGCTTTTGTCTAATCATAAACATGATGAGCTATTGTGTAATCATAAACTTAATGAGTAATCATCTTATCATAAATATGATGAGCTTTTGTCTAATCATAAACATGATAAGCTATTGTCTAATCATAAGCATGATCAGGTTGTCTAATCCTAAAATGATCAGCTATTGTCTAATCTTAAACATGATTGGCTATTTCTTATCATAAACATGATAAGCAATTGTCTTAACCTAAACATGATCAGCTATTGTCTAATCCTAAACATGATCAGATTTTGTTTAATTCTAAACATGATAAGCTATGCTGAGTCAAAATCACTTCTATCTATAGGACAAATAGATTAATTTTAGACTGACAGATAATTCATTTGCTTGTGAAACAACTTCCTTTAGATTCTTAGATACTTGTTTTTAGTTTCATATCAAAAGACGCACTAACTTCACTTTCGTGTTTTGGATATTATCAAAGATTTCTTTAAGTAAATGAGTTCAATGACTGATGACTTTTCGCTGCAGCAGTCAGATCATTTCAGATTAAGAAGGTTTCTGATTGAAAATTACTCATTTGACCGACCATCAGTGATGTGTAATTTTGAGAATATGAAGCAAAATATTTTCATCAGTGAAAAAGCTTCAACCTTCAGAATGTGAAGATATTGAATAATTTCTGCAGTTTGCCCCTCAGATCCTACAACTTTCTTTCACATGATTGATGGCTGGAAGTTTTTATTCAAAAACAAGCATTCAGTTTTCGTCTGATGTCCATAACATATGCAAAGATAAATAATACCCATTATATCATATAGTGAAACATTGGTTTTATTTTTTTGTTCCCAATGAATTGACATGATAAATTTTACAACAAACGTTTAAAGATATGTTGAACATGGTGTTAAACACTTAAGAGTTACAAATAAAAGTTTGAGTCAGTGCCTGTTAAGCATCACTTGAGCGATCCAGTATTGTTGATCACATATGATGAGAAAGATTGAAGCTATTTTTGCATTCAAATTTAAACAGTAGTTTTTTATATGCCAGTCGTAAGATCACTCATTTATAGCCCCATTTATCACATAATTTCTGTTTCTTTGTATAAGTAAAATGTCATTGTCATAATGTGTGTAAGTACTGGTACATGTCTTTTTTAAAGTGTGGAATGATAATATTCATATGAAAAAAATCTTTCATCTATACTATTGAATTAAAAAAATTTTAATCTATACCAAACGCTTCACAAAAGATAATGCAGTTTTGAATTTCATGACGTCAAAGCTAATGTGTTGTAATGGCAAATGAACGTTCATTCCAAAAGTAAATTGACCAAGCTGTGATATTTGTTAATAGAGATAAGTTGTGAGATATATGAGACATATATTGTGAGATATATATTGTGAGTTATACATTGTGAGATATGGAAATAAACAAGTTTGATACTTCTTTTAATTTTTATTTCATGAAATCCTCATATGAAAGGCTAAAGAGAAAAAACAATGATCAGATTCATAATCTCTACAAAAACTACGAAATGCAGAGTTAGTCAAAGACGGACCCCTGGATAAACCAGAGGTGGCATCAGGTGCCTAGGAGGAATGAACATCGCCTGTCGACTGGTCACATCCACCTTGAGCTCTACATTTTATTATGGTAAATGGAGTTATCTGTAGTCAAAATCAGAGTGAATAATGAGGCATGTCGGACAGCATTTGACCCATTGATGATTATATTGGCTGACTAGATCATTTTAACGAACCATAAAATTTGCGAAATACTTACTGTAAACGAGAGCTTGGAACAACAACAACTCTCTTGGTCTCTGAGTTAAGTTTGTACAATGAAACGAGTGTTTTGATCAATCTTACTATCATCCTGAGGCAAATATTATGAAAGATCGCGGTTCTAGATGAACCAAAGACTTGCAAGTAATAAATGTTTTCTTTTATTTTGAAATCTATAAATTAGTCATAAAATGATGACTTTTACTGACAATTTCTAGCAATGAAAATGAAAGACAAACAACATTTCACATTTGACGGTAAAGTTTAATTTGTACAACAAAGAGCAAAGCGAGTATTGTCACTATTGTCTTGTGCTAACTTAAAGATATGAAACAGTAGAATAATAACATTTCTTTCATGTAGAAACTGAATCTGTAATTCTTTCACAAGTATGCACTTTGTATGAGATAAAGATACCATCATAAATTTTTATGTTTTAGCAAGTGTTTGCCCTTCTTTTATAACTCTTGTTGAGATACAAACAAGTTCAGTAATACACGTATTTAGCTACTAATTTACATTTGTCTAGGGGCCGAGTGGTTAGCGTGTTCGACTTCGAGCCGAGGGGTCCGGGGTTCGATTCCCGCAGTGCCACTCCGCGGTTGGCCGTCCCTGTCTTTCGGATGAGACAGTAAAAACCGAGGTCCCGTGTCACAGTAGTTTTTGGCATATTAAAGAACCCTCCCTGCTCTACGGCCAGCAGTGCCGAGCACAGGCAAAATTTGTCGCCCTTCACCGGCACACGGTGACGTCTCCATATGAGTGAAATATTTATGTCCCCCAAACGAAGTGG
>JACSZP010022341.1:2939-16753 GCA_016161895.1 Pinna nobilis
AAAGATCTCATCTTGTATAAACATATATAAATATGCCCAGAATGTGTTCAAGTAGAAAATCCTTCGCTATGACATCAATAGTCGCTGGAATCGTCCTTTAGAGATGTCAAGGAAGGCTGAAGTTTTTACGGAACCAATCAATAGCTTTCAGTATTGATGACATACTATAGAATATATGATCTTTTCAAAAGTTCCTCATGTCCGTTTGATGTAGAAGTTTTTTTTCCTCTAATTTATGTGCCTATAAATATTTAAAAAAAGAAATCAGAAATTTTTTGATAGAAAGATCATATAGAGGACAAGATTGATAATTATATCTGTAACTCAAGTATTATTGATGAAATTATATTAGGTCGAGGTCACAAGTGCACATTTTGCTAGGTCAAGATTGCAGGTGCACATTTTGCTAGGTCACGGTCACAAGTACACATTTTGTTCAGTCACAGTCTGAAGTGCATTTTTTTTCTAGGTCAAGGTCACAAGTAAACATTTTGCTAGGTCAAGGTCACATGCACATTTTACCAGAATTTAGGGATATTCTACAACTTCATTAAATCTTGGATGGAGATTATACTTCACATTGTCCTTGGTCATAGCCAAATCAGCATGATATAAAAAAATGTAATATTGGATACACATTTGAAAGTTTTTGCATGAATATGAGGCATAGTTTACCATGTCATTTGACACTTTCACACATGTACGTGTAATGGCTGCTCCAAAAATCTATATTTGATAGCCATGAACTTTGATAAAAAAAATAATAAATTGAAATTACGAGATGTAATGAAAAGAAAAAAAATGTCACATAAAAAAAATTTATCATCTTTGTATGATTTTCACCAAGTTTTATTCTGCAACAAAACTAATCAGTTCAAAGTGCATAAAAATGTTTATGAATTTTAATTTTGAAATTTTAATTGATTTTGATATAATATTGATACTGATTGCTGTTTCTTTTTCTCATTCTAGGTTTACAAGTGGTGTTGAATGCTATCATACGAGCTATGGTGCCTTTGCTACACATTGCCCTTCTAGTCATTTTTGTTATAATCATTTATGCCATTATAGGATTAGAACTTTTCTCAGGGGCACTGCATGAAACATGCTTTTTTAATGGAACAGGTTGGTATGATTTCTTGGTAATTAATGGTTACAGTGGAGCCTCATTAATCTGGCCACTTTTGTTCCCGAGCAAATCGTCCAGATAAATAAAGTGTCCGTATCATTGAAATATAACTATCTTAATGACCAATATAATTTGAAAATGTTGTTCCCAGGAAATTTTGTCTGGAAGGTGAAGCATCTGGACTTTTGGCATCTGGATTAATGAGGCTTGATTGTAAAATATAGTCGTTATATTCCTTAAAAGACCCCGCCCCCTACATTCCCGCACATAAAGTTTAAGGGAAGTACTGTATAGAAATTATCTGTTTGTCGATCTGTTCTATCATTGTACAACAGCTGTAACTCCCTGACAAAAAAGCTGATCTGAGCAAAACTTCACAAATATATTACCACATCCTTTGTTCCCCATGATATTTGATCCAATAACCAACTGTATACCCAGGGTTTATTAATTAAGCTTTTCATCCCCAAGTATCAGAATGGTATGCCCTTTTCTATTGTCTTCGACCAGTCTATTTTGGTCTGTGGTGTTGAATAGGGTTAACTCGAATTATCATTTCAAATTCAAAGTCATGTGATTGACTCCTTCACAAAATATTTCGCCTAAACAGTAAATGATTAAATGTGAGACTTGGGATACTTAATTACGAGATTAAATTTCTAAGTTTAAATAAATCATGCATATTCATGAGATCTTACAGAATCTCCCAAATATGGTCGAGTTATCCCAGAATTATTCATCAATGAGCAGAATACTAAGGAGAATCAAAGATGCAATTGCCATTGATGAAAACAGATTGGTCTCTAAAACTCTAGTTTGATACAGCTCTCTGTGGAAAGTAAAAGCTGTGGAAAATATGAAACCACTCACCAACCCCTAGACAAGTACACAAGCACTTTTTAGACATGACTGCCCCACCCCCAGAAAGAGTCAAGCCTATGAATATGGAAACATTGCAAACGACATTGATTTTTGTGCTCAGCTCATTACATGCAGTTCATGAGAACAAACAGACAAATGAATTAGTATACCTTCATGTGATCTTAAGGGTATTTATTGTATTCATGTACCATTTGTATGTTTCTGGGCTTTGATCAGAAATGAAACACCTGATTGGTGGCAGCCTAACGGAAAGGGAATACGGCGTATCACATGCCAACGACAGCTGAATACAGGGCTAATTGACCAATTGAAGCACATGTGTTTGTAACATATTTGATAAATTGCATAAGTGGTCATTAATTTCATACTTAGTATCGATGACAATAACACAATTACCCAGTCAATAAATATCGTACTTGACGCGAGTTGTTGAACCATGAAAACACAAAGCCACACAGCGGTCGTGTTGGAAAGTATATTGATATGAGGCACGACCGTTCTTAAGAGTCATGGTGGAAGCTCTGTTGGATGTTATACAAAATGTAGGCTAGAGCTAACTAGCACAGTGGCAAATATGTGATCAGCTACTGATCACCGCGACCTTAAGTCTTTGCTCCCTGATGCCAAATTTAAGCAGGTCCTTTTCATTGATTGGAATAGTTCATTTTGAAATTTCAGGGGTCAATGAGTAAAGCTAGCTTAAACACACAAGTATATTTCCTATCTTTTTGGTTGTTTTTCTGGTGTTCAAAGGTCCTTCCTAATTTTATGAGTGGGATGTTAAACAGCAATACAACAACAACTGAATGCAGAGGAGCTTCAGACATGTGTATTGGCCTATATTTGGCACTAGGAGCATTTGAGTAGGGATTGGTCTTTGACTTNNGTGCAAAGAATATGCTATGCATTTAAGGAAATTGTTACATGCCAAGACAACTCCAGGCATGGGACTGCAGTATCTACTGCTGTCTAATCCTAAGGACATTCAGGAAACTGGTCGACTGTAACCTTGGCAAGCATGCTACCATGGGATGATAATTTGCTTCATGTTCATATGCAACATATTTCAAAATTAAGACAGGTAGTATACCCATTGCCTGTATGAATGTAGGGTCATTTGGCGGCACAGTTTTTCGTAATTTTGGATCATAGATTAAACATTTGACAAAAATGATGACAGTTTTATTATCAAGCCCATTGCTTTCCTGTAATGCTCATTTTTGGCAACATTCCAAAATTTCTGGAACTGTAACATTTCCACCTCCTTTGGTCACATGATCTCTATTATTGTATATGGTTATGAATATCGGGTCATTTCCCTTTTTGTCTGGTCTCTGCAAATAAAATGTAAACTCGGTATCATAGCCAGCTTATTATGTATTATGTATTAGATGTATTGACCTCTTGGACAAGTTGCCGCCTTGTAGATCACCAGTGGATCATGGGGTGTGTGGATCGTATTACTGGCATTATTGCCATCTCCATCTTTTCATTTCTTCCCTGATTTATGTATGGCTGGATATCAAATATGGAAATCAGGGGATTGATAACAACAAAATTTCTAGGTCATTGACCGGATTTTTTTTTTTTACATGCTTTTTGTCTTTTGCCTCGTGTAGAAATATTACCCCTTTAGAATGAACATGATATTCAGACATAGTTACGGCTCTGTATTTATGGAATTTGATTAAGATTTATGGAGCACGTAATTTGCAGTTGTCAGAACACAATTGAATCTGACTCAATCAAGTCTCGTCCCAGCAAAAAGAGAAATCTGTCTGTAATATCATACAGAAAATATTAGCTGTTGCTTAGACATGAAAAGTCGTAATGAAAATTACGACGGAATAGATTTTTTTCTCTTTCCCCTGTTTTTATAAACAGTATAATCTAATAGTCCATGGATTGTCTGTGTGCATTTATTTGAGTCATTCAGTTCCATTTCGTTGTGAACAGAATCCTTTGGTGATTTTCTTGAGATGTTAACTGCTTTTGGTTTTGAAATATAAATGTTGACATAGCTGTATTAAGCTGGGTCTCCAGACAGCCTACCCAAATTGGGGCTGTCTGCATCAGGTCCTTGTGTTACAAGGTTTGTTCTTTGGTTGTTATGGTGTTGTTGTTTAATATCCCAATCCAGAAATTTCTCACTTATACGGAGATGTCACAGAATGCTGTTGAAGGGCTTCAAAGTTTGCTTTTCCTATGCTTGGCATTTGAGGCCATTTAGCAGTGAGGCCTCTTATAGGTGCTGCTCCTTCTGTTGTTTTGTCTGCAAAACTTAAACATTGACCATAAATTTTGAACAATATATGATGGAACTTTCATATTTTACATACCCGGTAAGTACGCTTTCTGACAAGACTGTCTTCTGATACCTATCCTGACATTGACCTTGGAGTTTGACCTTCCTTACAAAAACGTTGGGCGATTTTAATTTGTTGTCATAGGGAGGGGAGAAGAGGGGATCAGTATTCCACAAATGCATAAGTTTTCACATTTTCCGTTTTTCTTTGTTGCAGATATAATAGCATTAGAAACACCTCATCCATGTGGCACAGGATACAAGTGTAATACTCCCACAGAAGAATGTAAGAGATATTGGGCTGGCCCCAATGATGGCATTACAAACTTTGACCACTTTGGGCTAGCTATGTTAACAGTGTTCCAGTGTATTACCATGGAAGGCTGGACCTCTGTATTATATGATGTAAGTATAAATGACCAGGGGTATACACAGTTCAGGGTGGCTATTAGACCGTCTGCATTTTTATCACTGGTTTTTGTAGCACCGAGATTGAAAGTATCCAGGCTTAATGTTTTTGTTCTCTATGTTGGTCTGCATTGCTCGGTTTTCATTCCATAATTTCAATGTTAATCATTAGAATTATACAAAATTTGATATGAGCTTTTATATCAATTAGATTGACAGTAGAATTTTGTCTTGGATAAAAAATGAAGGTATGTGCAAGATTTCAGGGACTCTGCAATGGAATTACATGTAATTCATGTGCCACATAATACTCAATCACGCTTCTGTGGGACTATTGTTTCCATCGGTGATGGAATGATGCCAGAAGAAAATACCCTGCTCTAACGTCCTTTTAGACGGAAGTTTACGTAGCATTGGAGATACTAGTACTGCAAAAACGTTATCAGGTATCATGTGGGACATGAATTAGTTCCGTAGCGAAACATACGTGAATGATAAAAGCAGAGAAAACCCGAAGTTATCCTCTCGTATTCATCGCTTATTTTCTAGGTACTGTAACAGGGTAAACTTTGAATGCTTAGTATGGTTTTGGTTAACAATTCATATTTCATTCGTTTGGGTTGCATTTGCACTTTGTATGATGTGCATAGCTTACTGCTAGCAGCACTGTAAGTAACCTTGACCTTGGTGATTGACAGTATGCAAAAAAAAATGTCTTTTTCTGTTGAATGCCCAGTGGGGACATCAGTATTTCACAACCACATGTTGTTATAATTGTATCAGCGAGACTAGTATATCCCACCTACACATTAGGAATTTTATTCGGCGACTCCTCTATTTGTAATTTTTATGGAGATCCTAATGAGATTTCCTGATCCCGAATTCTCTCGGGGGGTACGGCTGATATTTTTGCTGACATTGCGGACAATCAAATCACAGCCGAGCTATCAACCGGTTAGATGCAGATCAGAGGTCTTGGTGCATTACAGGAAATGAACTGATGCTATCATTGTAATCCGTCCAATATTAAATCTATTCCCGTAATTGGAATCTGCACGTTTATTGTATTTTGTTGTGCAGCTATTCTTTTTATTATCCCCTTCGTGACTTGGTCACATTTTAATGTGTATTTAGGACATGAATGATTGCTGATATCATGCTTTGTTTTCTTTATTTATTTTTAGATGAATGATGCTCTGGGAAATGAATGGCCGTGGATATACTTCATAAGTCTCATCATTATAGGTTCATTTTTTGTACTCAACTTAGTTTTAGGTGTTCTTAGCGGGTAAGTAGCTAACATTCAAACTATGAAAGCATTGTACATATGGCTATGACCTTTGGATTAGGAACTGTAAAACCTTTAAATTCCATTTAAAATTATTACAGTGAAACTTGTATATAACAGCCTGCTCAGTGACATAAGAAAAGCAGTCTTTAAATGGAGGTTGTCTTTATTTAGAGGTTGACTTGTACACAAATGGTACTATATTGGGGACAGCAAAAAATGGTCTTTGTGACAATTTTGTCTTTATAAACATGTGGATGCTAAAGCAGGCTTTACTGTAAACTTTATCATTACCTATTTGGTCTGCCTGCAAATTTTGGGGTTTTAATGTAAGCAATGTAAAGATGCCCCCACACTATAACTATAGATATAATAGCTAAATAGTACTTACCGGGAAGGTACCGTCGCTAGTATCACAGCTATAAGACGTGAGGACGAATATATGTGTGTCTGGCTTCTAGGAGGGCTGTTTGATAACTGACTTGGCTACTCGAGTTGTCGCCGAGGGGTTACGAACAACGTCAGGACAGTCAGTTCAAGATCTTCGGCTATAGTCGGGCGGTTCCGTAGGCCGAGCACGAACTAAGAACACTAATTTACAACATAAGAAACTTCATATTGTGGAACCCTCTTATATTGAACCCTGATGTATTGATATCTTTGGTTAACTCAAAATGAATTTAAATTTCTTCTCTAAACTACTTTATTGCCTTTTTAACTCATTTAATTTGATAACCTTGTTCATTTGAAAGATAAATTCCCTGACGTTTTAATATAGGCCTATCTGAGTTCAATCAATTTTAGAATATGTAGTATGACCTCCTAGGACTTTAAAATAACTTCAAGGACAGCGACCTTTTGACCTTGAAATAACTTTACATTAGCTTTCATTGCTTGGACAATCAATATGTATCAGCTCACAAAACAATTTTTCATACAAAGTTTTTTTTTATATATTTTTTATGGTGTAAATATTTAGGCAGATGATGCGTATGTTAGCTTATACTTATATCTACTATCAATAGTTGACCACATGTCAATTCGACCTGCCGTTTTTCAAATATTGGGACTTTTTAAATGTAAACTAGTCCATTGTTTGTGATATTGAAGGCCCCTCTCTACAGCAATTGATTGTGGTAACATATGGCAGGGATGTTAATATCAGTTCTCATTTGTGTTCCAATCGGTACCTTTGCACCAATGAAAAGAAATTTTATGATGGTGTAATAACTTGACAAATGACAAAATTTGTGTGGTACAGTTTTGCTACAGTCCTTTTCCTAGTTTTCTTAGTTGCTGTAAAACCTATCCTAAGGAGCTGTCATGTATCACATAGATTAGAAATTTTGCCAATCACACAGTTGTCTGAATTCAAATTGTGGCCGAATGGTTAGAGCATTAGGCTTAAAAACCACTCAGTCTCTCACCTCTTGTCAGGGCAGGTTTGAAGCTCGCTGGACTTAAACTGATCATGTGAGAAAGTTTGCCAGTTTACTTGCGGATGGCTGGTGGTCTCTCTTTCGGTACATTTGTAACCAAGCTCTCTCCTCCACCAATAAAAACTGGTTGCAACCATATAACTGAAAAATTGTTGAGTAGATCCTAAAGCAAGTAACAAAAAAGAATTCAAACCCTGACTATTGTTTTTAAGAACATTTGACATTCTTTGGAAAGTTGGTCCCTCATCTTGAGTTTATCTTTGGACAAGTCTTACTGTTCATTGAAGGCCGTCCTGCTAGGTCACTGTCGTAACAGACCGTCTAGGGATCTTATTCACAGAGCATCCTTAGACATGTCACATCGATAATTGTTGCAGAATTGCTCTGCATCTCTTCATTCTGTAATTCACAAAAGTTGCAAAAATTCCACAACCATCAATTTTGCAGCGTCTTTTGTTAAAGTCATTTTAAAGTTTTGTGAATATAACATTAGATTTCTGGAAGCGTTGCATAACTCTTCAATTGTGGAATCTCAGCATGTTTTGTAAAATATGAACAAGCTGTCATCAGAGACCACTTTCAGAAAGCCCATGCAGCACACTGTTTTAGTTTTGAGGGACCCCTTGCTTTGGAAGACCATATCTTAATGTTGAATGGGATGGTCTCCTACAATGTCCCACTGCACTTTCAACTTTCTAGCCGGAATGTCAAATCTGATGCAATTCTTGTATTCTGAGTTCAAAATATTGTAGACATGAGCTCCCTTACCAATTATAGCCTTGCTTAATTTGTATTCCAAACTACTTTGAAAAGGGGTTTGAACTCAATGTAAACCAGCAGCTTTTAGCATTGCCATTAATATGTTATGTTTTGAGATGCTAAAAATGAAATGATTTGTCAAATATAGTACTGGTAATTAGGTTCCTGAATTTTCTTTTTTAAGAACTCCGACAAAGCAAAGTTGATTTGTGCAGCAGGTCATGAGATTTATCCCATCTTTTACAGTGAATTTTCTAAAGAGAGAGAAAAAGCCAAAGCACGGGGAGATTTTCAGAAACTGCGAGAGAAGCAACAGATTGAGGAGGATCTACGTGGTTATTTAGACTGGATAACGCAAGCGGAAGACATTGACCCAGAAAATGAGGATGAAGCGGAGGAAGGGAATACTCCGCGTCACAGTTAGTCATTGTGTTATTCTTTAGGATCCCACTTAAGAATCTTTTACTTATATGGAGATGTCACCGGATATGATTGAAGTGCTACATCGTTGGCCTGTGCTTGGCACTTAAAATGGTTGAGCATCAAGGGTTTTTAACATGCTGACACATAATGTGACATTAGCCCTTAGATTTTTTTACTGTCTCATCCAAATGATAGGGAAAGCCTGTGGATTTGAACCCTTAACTTTACAATTTAATGGCAAAAAAATCATCATGGAGGCACCGTGGATCTTGGGTGGTTATTTTAGTTTACGCATGAGAATTATCATGCTAATTTAGGAGATCATAAATTGAATATTTCTTTTACCTATTTGACAGAAATCAAAAGTGAGACAGAGTCAGAGAAAACAGAAGATGTGGAAAGTGGAGAAATCCAGCAAACATGGTGGCATAGAAAAAGGTGAGGACTTAAGTTGATTAATGGAATATCTCTATGATGAGACTTGGTAAAGTAATGTTACTTTAGTAGAATTAACCCGTTCTTCTCCAAGTATCAAAATGGTACGCTCTTTTCTTTTGTTTTTTCACCAGTACATTTCTGTCTGTAGTGTTAAAAGGATTAAGAGATATTCATGGATACCATATCACATGAGGAAATAGTATGTCTTAGCTAGTACATGTATCCAATGCTAATTGACCTAGCAACTAACTTTTTGCAGTTGGTCTTCTCTCAGGCAGATTTGTAGCTTGGCCTCTCCACAAATAAAAACTGCTACCACCATATGACTGAAAGATTTTCGAGTGAGTCAATTAACAAAACAAAAAAAGAAACCAACTAACTTTGTCTGTCTGAGAAAGTAAATACCAGAGAGCTTGACATATGTTTGCTCTGCCAACAACAAATAGTTGGAAGAGATTGATATCACTTTATCCCTGTCCGTCCATTTGTTTGTCTGTTTCCTGGCCATATGAGAACAAACTTAGAAACTGCCAAAGTGAGAAAAGTTTGCCAGTTTACTTGTTAAAGGTTGGTGGTATTCTCTCAGACAGATTTGTAGCTTGGCCGCTCCACAAATAAAAACTGCTGCCACCATATAACAGAAACTTCAAAGTATCTACATGTCAGAAATGTGGAATTTCATTCTTTTCAAACCTAGAGTCAATGTTTTACAGTCTTTACAGTATTTCCTTTACTTTTGTTGGAAAGCAGTACAACTTCCTCCGTCATGCAATGTTCAAATACGCCTCCAATAGCAGAAACCCCTGTAGTTGCTTGAAAACAAAGGGGTCAGGATTAAGCCTTCAATAGCAGAAACCCCTGTAGTTGCTTGAAATCAAAAGGGTCAGGATTAGCAAGACTGCACGGTATGTGAAAGTCTCAATAAAATAACTTTTATTAAAGTAAATTGTTGAACAACTGTAATAATCCAGATTGTGAAGAGTTTTTTCTTGTTTTCTTTTTCAGTCGAAGGTTACGAAAGTGGAATAGAAGATGTAGAAGACTTTGTAGAAAATTAGTCAAATCGCAAGCGTTTTATTGGATAGTTATTATAATGGTTTTTCTTAATACTTGTGTTTTAACTTCGGAACATTATGGACAACCCAAATGGTTGGATGAGTTTCAAGGTGAGTCCATGGATATACTGGAATTGGTCTGTTGTATGCTAAGGCATTTATCTTATGCGATAAGGAAATTGTAATGTTCCAAGACAATCCTGAACATTGGTTTATATGGAGGCGGACTTTATCCTATGAAGTAGTGGATTTTTAATGTTCCAGGCAAATCTGTAATATTTGACCCAGGATTTTTTTAGGCTTCAATATACTTTGAGAATAAAGTTATATTTTATAGAAATTGGGACTGAAATAGCTATCTTAATCATACTCAGCAGAATTATATCCTTGAAGTTTTTTTTTTTTTTTTTGCGTCATACATGTATTCTCTTTTGTATTATTTCAATAATTATTGAGCTCTCGGTCAATTTATTTTTATCATTTTCCCTATTTTTACATCTGTTCACAGTGTAGGAAAAAAGTATTTCTACAATATGAAACCTTATAATTAAAAAAAAAAAGAAAACCATTGCGAAACTATAATTTTCAATTTGTGTAGGCAGTGTTCAATACTTAACACAGATGTTGAGCGGGCGACATGTTGTACTTTCTGATCATATAGATATTTTGATGACACTTATCTCAATATTTCAATATAGACATCAAATAAAAGACAATATTATGGATTAGATTGAGATGGATTTTAAATCAATACACCAGGGTTTTTTTCACCGTAATTAAACATAAGTTGAATTTGTTGAATGCGAAATGTTTTGAAGATTTTCTGTTATTGACCCATTTGAAAGCAGCTATTTTTACTTCCTCCATTCCAAGAAAATCGATTCAGGATATTTATAGTTTAAAATTTGAAGTTTTAAATTAAAATCCTTTGCATTTCAATGAGAGCTAAAGTAAGGAAGCTTAATATTAAAAATGCATCCAATGTAGCTTAAAGATTAAAGCTGGCACCTTAATAAAATTTTGACAGAAAGGTGCATTAATTGGATTTATTTAATGTGTCAAGAATTTAACAAATTACTTGCAAATTAAAGCTGACATTGCAATGAGAAATGGTAGAATTTATAAAAAATACATGTTCATATTTGTCAAAAAAATTGAAAGCTGGACATGCAAAAAGAATCTGTCAAGATATCATAACATATTGCACAATAAAGGGATAGATGTTTTGATTTACATATTTGTAATATGACTGTATCTGTGTTCTCAATGTTATTTGACATCTCTAATAGACTTTCAAATAACATGTTAATTTTAGTCAAGAAAATTAAAGCTTGACATGCAAAGAGAAATCTATGTTAAGATATCTTGCTCATCACATATAACACATTAAATGAGTTGTAAATTTGATTCACATATTATTTGTGATGACTGTATCTGTGCTGTCAATGTTGCTTTGACATTTCTAATAGACTTTTCTTTTTCCTTTTCAGGGGTGGCCAATTTATTTTTTGTGGCATTATTTACTTTAGAAATGTTATTGAAGATGTACAGTCTAGGCTTCCAGGGCTATTTTGTTTCCTTGTTTAACCGTTTTGACTGTTTTGTTGTGTTGTGTAGTATTGTTGAAGTGATATTAATTAGTACCGAAGTGATGCAACCCCTCGGGGTCAGTGTGCTCAGGTGTGCGAGATTGTTACGAGTCTTCAAAGCCACAAGGTAAGTACATCTTGCTCTAATTATTCAAAATAACGTAAATTTTAGCCAATCAACTATGATTTTTTTACTTAGATTAATTAAATCTTTTCTACATAATAGCATTTGACAAACTTATTCTCAATATTTCTGAATAAAAGAAACATTTTCATAGGGTAGTCGACAAAATTAAAACTTGAAGTCCGTATATATGTTTATCGCTGCACATCACTGTCAGACATGCTCCTCAGAAAGGGGAAATAACTCCGGATTTTTTTCTACATTACAGGTACTGGTCTTCACTACGAAACTTAGTGGCTTCCTTGTTAAACAGTATGCGTTCTATTGCCAGTCTTTTATTGTTGCTCTTCCTATTCATCGTCATATTTGCCTTACTGGGAATGCAGTTGTTTGGTGGCCGATTTAACTTTGAGGAGAGAGAGAAACCACGTAGCAATTTTGATACTTTTTGGCAGTCCCTACTCACCGTGTTCCAGGTATGATACTGCCACTCACTTTTGCAACACACTGTAGATTTTGCAGTACTTGTTTTAGGGGTAATATTTATTTTTACTATGCAAGTTAATACTGAAAGAAGTGGCAGGTTTTTTTTTCTTGAAAGATGGATGCTAAATGTGGAAATAAGGGATCAAATTTCATGCATTGAGTATCTCAGTATCATTTTAGCATCGTACATCTAAATGTCTCTGAATATTATTAACTTAAAATATAGATGAATTTCATCAAAGATCAGGGCTGGACACAATAAAACTTAAATACTTGCTGAAGTCTGAGAATTTTCTCAACTCCAGCTTTTCAACCAATCATATCCAAATCTGTGTATTAAGCTTGAGTTTCGTAAATTCTCAGACTTAAGAAAATTCTCAAATTTGATTGTGTCAGGCCCAGATAATAAGCTTAAGTCTAAGATTTAATGAAGATCTTCAGTAATGATACATATGTTTAATTTCCTTTATTATTTCACTTTTAGATCCTGACTGGTGAGGACTGGAATGCAGTGATGTATGATGGGATAGAATCGTATAATGGTGTCAACAATTTTGGAGTCGTCTTTTGTCTCTATTTTGTCATTTTGTTTATCTGTGGTAACTGTATCCTTTACGAGCTATCTCGGAGTCTCCGAAGATGACATTGTAATTTTCATTGATTTTTTTCTCCGTAAGGTATTTACTTTATTAAAATAATTGATAGATACACTCATTATCGGACTATTGGAATACAGAAGAGAATTGTGATGAAATAACATTCCAGCGAGATTTGATATTTAATTTTTGAGCAAAGTCCCATGATATTGACAATATGCATCATATAGCTACTGTAATCTAAATATTATTGAAACAATGTAAAGCATGGTAAAATAATATTTATTCTTTTAGTCTGTTGCCATCTGAAAATGTTTAAAAAATTCATTTGGAGTATTTGATGGTGAACGTGGAAATGAATTGCTTGTCACTAAATTTTAATAATTTAATTTTTATTATTTTACAGGAAACAAAACATTTTTAAGTTATTTGTTAGTTCATTTTTTTAACTGTGCAGTTGAAATGGAAGTACCAAGTGTGTATTCTTCATTTCTTGATCATCTCAGTCACTCACAGACTTGCCAACCTTGGAAAATTTATCAGATATTTTTCAGTCTCTGTTTTGATTCACTCTACATATTGCTAAGAATTAATGGAAAAAAATTATGATTTACATTGGGGAGGCATGTATTTTTTTTTCATAAGAAATTACTAAAATTTTACTTAAAAATAAGGAAATCATTACTGATTGTTCTGCTCTGTGATATAATTTTAATTCTTTCAATTTCTATCCACTATCATGACAGTTAGTCCCATATATAAGAACCCCAGTAATGACGTTAACCAGCCCTTATAGAGTGGGAGTAACAATATAGTGGTTAACTTGTACATGTACACAAATTGTATATTTGGACTAGCAAAAAACTTTTTTTAATAACCAGGTATGGTATGGT